>JAMAHW010000016.1:572866-635282 GCA_023627715.1 Periconia sp. R9002 | reverse complement strand
ACTACCCAAATAAGTAGAAAACTTTTTAAAAAAAAAAAAAAAAAAAAAAAAAAAAAAAAAAAAAAAAAAAAACTCAAAATCAGATACAAAGTCCAGTGCAGAGCGTATACATGCCCGACATTGCGAGAGCGGGAAAAGACTCACGAAGGTCCCCCCCCCAAAAAAAAAATAGAAAACAAAACAAAAACGCTAGTCAAAACCATCCACCCAAAAACAACAACAAAAAACATCAAGCTACTTCCACCCAACCTCATTCCCCAGCCTACCTCACATAACCCTGCACAGGCGCAGCCTGCATCTCACTATGTTGCTGTACGTACACAGGCTGTTGCTGATACTTCGTCCCCGCTCCGACCGTCGACTGCGACTGCTCATTCCCATACGTATACCCATACGAATACTGCTGCGCCATCGGCTGCTGCACGCCATCCGCGGCTCCTCCAAACCCATCCCCAGCGGCAATCTCCCAGGACCGTGACTTGGCGAGGAACAGCAGCGACGCGTAGGCAAAGATCTGGAAGAAGTTGGAGATGTAGTAGGTTGCGTAGTTGGCATCGCGGCTGAAGAAGTCGCTGTAGAGGGCCGCCGAGAGGGGGATGATGTCGATGATGGGGTACATGACGAGGAAGAAGGTGAGGAGGGAGGTCCAGAAGGTTAGGTCCTGTTTTGAGGTTGCGGGTTAGTTTTCTATGTTTCTTTGGTTGTGGTGGGGGGGGGGGGGGGTTGGGAAGGGTGTGTATAGGTACGTACCGACAAGGATGTGTGCACTTTGGACTTCAACGCGTGTATCATGTGAAGGTTGAGTGCCAGACCGACCACGACGCTCACGACCGAAAGTCCCGTGTACGCTTGCCAATATCGAAGCAACGTATCTCCAAAAAAGGCACGGCCAATTCTCCTTCCCGGTGCAATCGTCGACCAGGTTTCGTAGCTGTTCATCCCGATATACGCGACCGTTAGGATGCCCATGACGATGACGATGACCAGGCTGATGATCTTGTGCGCGGTGAATTTCCGGGCTGGTGCTATGCGCTGGCGTAGCATGGAGTTGACGGTCCAGACTGCCAAAAAGAGGAGGGTGTAGGACCCGAGGCTGAAGAAGATGCCATCCGTGATGGTCAAACCCAAGGGCGCGTCGGAGCCTCGAAGTCCACACTCTTGTACGATAGTACTGATAATGACGAGCAACCACGCAAACAGCATGGAACATAGCGAGAACAGGTAGAGGGGGCCGATGAGTTGCCTCGTGCTGGCACTGCGATGGCGCTTCCGCACGCAGCACAGGCTGATGACGAGCACAAGCGTGAGGACGAAGAATAGGCAGCTTGCGACGAAGCTGGCGATGGGTACGCTGATTTCGCTCACGAAAGCTCCTGCGCAGACGTTGCTGGATCCTGAGTCGCTGCTGCTGCTCCCACCTCTACTCCCTCCACTGCTGCTGCTACCACCCTTACCCCCTTTAGGTGCCATTTGTCGCAAGGTATGTAGGTTTCGTCTCGTTTATGCATGTTGGCCGGCGAAGTGGATAGTATCGTAGCGCCGAAGGAACAATCCAACTAGGAAAGACGAAGAAATAATTATGCTGCACGTATCAACCTGGGGGAGAAAAAAAATATGGGGTATTGGTTTCTTTATGACTGTACGACAAGCAGTCCTTGGTTACCGTTACCGCCTCGTAGTGAGCATAGCAGCAGCCCTGTCCCCATTCTCAAGGCCGCCGCATCAAAAAAACCATCGGGTCGTGCATAGCCACAACGAATCACATCGTTTCTCTTAGATCGCTAGACCGTAAACACGAGGCCAAGGCTTCTCCGGCAAAGCATATTGACCAACCCTGCGGCAGAATGCGAAGCAATACGAAGCAATTTTAAGGTAAACGGGGTCCAAAAAGACTTGGCTAGCGGGCGGAGTCGTTTTAATAGCATCAATGCCTTGGCGGCCAGTAGGGGGGTCAGGCGACCACCAATGCTGTGCTATCCCATCACCTAGCAGTTGGGAACAACATTTGAAGCTTTCTCTGCAACGTGGAGAGACATTTGGGGGGCTTTGGAAGCAGCATGCTGCGGCGCGGTAACGTCATGGGCGCTTGAAAAGGGTTCAAATTTTTAGTACAAGCCTATCACTGCCTCGCAAATAAGCCTTCTGGAATGCCTATCAACGATACCGGGGCGGATGACATACCTATATACCTTTTTATTTTATGCTGCGGCTCCAGGCAAGCATTTTGCATGTAAGTATGCAACATACCGGTGAGGATCTGAGCCCTGAAAGTAGGGTGGGTTTATTGGAATCGATGGTCACTGGGGGGCTGTGCTTTCTGTTTCTGCATGTGCTTAGCAGTCAGCAACAACATTGAACTAAAAAGCAGAGATAGTGCTATTCAAATAAAACGGATTAGCTCTTGCTGTTCGAAGCGTTCTTGGTGTGTGTGAGCATGTTTGATTTCTGCAGTTGAAGGTTTGCATCTCAAAACATGGCAACTCCTAGGCAGACTTGACATCCAAAACAATTCCATTACTTGAATCATACAATGCATAAAAGACTACCAAAAATGTACAGGCGAATGGAAGAATGATAAGAAGAAGGTAACCCATTGGTCATCAAACAACGCCAAAATGCGAATTTGTGTTTTCGTTTCCATTTACGCCCGTGCAGACTCATTATCATTCGTGGCAGCAGCCTTGTGCAGGCGCTTCACATAGAATGTGTGATCAGCGTGTCGGCGATTTTTCCTCACGTCCAACACCTCACCATGTCTTCGCTCAAATTAAAGTGAAGACCGACGCCAGTAACGCCACAAACAAACCGAGGGGTAGACTTGCCTTGAGTGATTGAGCAGCGCTGTTCTTCTTGTACCCATCAGCCTGACGGGAAAAAGAAACATTCTGGGGTATCGATTCATTCAAACAGTGTCCGCTTGAAATGTCGAGGTTTCGAAGGTCATCTGGCACCTTGAAAAACATGTAGCTTTTGTTGTTCAAACCCTTAAAACCCGAAGTGTCGTACGGGAACCACATCTCCGAGTCCGTGGCCGATGTATTCCTGAGGAGAATGCATTGCACTTGGTCGCGGTAATCGTGCGCGAGTTCTGGGTAAGCCTTCATCACGTCCGAGTTGGACGTATCTGCAATGAGGACAAACTTTCGTTGTGGGTATGTTTCAAACACTTTGGTAAGCAGGAACTTGCGGATGGAAAGTGTAGCCGAGACATCAGAGAAATTAAGTGGACGGGTGTCGAAAGAGCCGCCTGGATAGGTCTTGAAGATGAAATCCATGTAATTCCGTGTAACTTGCTCAGGCGTGGTTGTCAGATAATGGAAATGCGTGCTGTTTGGCAGGGACTTGGACCAATTGGCGTAGATCTCCGGCATGTTCATCCATGGCGTGAATTCACGAGCAAAAGAATTAAGTAGGCCCTCTTTGGGATTGTAGATTTTAGTGACTCGTAGGATATCGTCAATGTCGGAGATGAAGGTAATTCCAGTGGGAGGGACGAGATAGGCAGTCGCATTTCCCGTGGTGGTTCCATTGGTGTAGACATTCAGGCGCTGGACGGCATTGGTTTCGTTACCTGCGAGGAGACTGCCGCTCGAGAAGTTTTGAATCTGGACGAAGCTATCAAAGTCGCCTTGATCTGTGGTAGGATAAGGAAATCGAACTTCCTCGGAGCCATTCTGGGGAGTCGATGCTGGGCTGCCACCGGGCTGTCCAGAGGAGCCTTGTGACGAAGCGGGTTCCAGATGGAAAGATACATTTCTATCACCTTGTTGGACTATAAAAATGGAACGAGTAAGATTCCTAGCCTGTTCTTGTTGGTTTTGGGGCAAGTCTTGGATCTTGGTGTCGATGAGGAAGATGTTGGCAAGCTCATCCAACTTTTTCTGGTCGATGTCGGGAACTTTGTATACGTTTCCGTGGAAACGTACATTCCAACCACGATCTGTCCAATTGGCGTATGGTGGGATGTTGAGCACTTCGGTAGGCTTGGATGCGAGGGAGCCGTCATTGATACCGAGGCGGGAAAGTACGCCTGAGCCAGTGGGGTAGTCCTGAAACCTGAGATTCGCGGGTATAAAGTCAGTCATGGGAAACCAGGCACAATTCAATAAGTTGTCAAGGGCCAAACGCACCAATTGGGAATCCCTTCGGTGAAGAAGCTCGGGAGGTCGGTACCCCTAGATACAAATTAGGTGGGAAGAGTCAATGACAGTTGCGTATCCAGCTTACAGCACGCTGCCCCATGACTTTGCTACACTGTCTACGCCCGAAGCAACATCGGAAATGATATTCCTTTTGTCCAGGGCATAATAGCTGTGCTGGCCATGGAACATGATGGGGGCACGAGTCACCTGCGGGCGCTGTAAGGCGGCATCTGGAGCGGCGACGGGGGTGCGAGTTGGTTCGGGAATGACGACTGCGCTGGCGGCGGCGGCCAGGAGCAGCGCAGACAATGCGGATGGAGACATGGCGGTGGAATTGGGGGCAAGGGGAGGAGAGGAGGTGAGGACGCAGGTCAAAGAGTGAATTGAAGGGCGCCCTTGTGGGATAATAAACAAGTCCAGGCAGGCGGTAGGTAGCGTTGTCCGGTTGCCAGGATCAATGCAGGAACGGGAGCACAATTTCAAACAGGGAGTAGCCACCACCCAAACACTATGATGTCATCAACAAGGTTTGCCGAGTAGTGGGTAGAGAGTACTCACCTACAGCGAAGCGCGTCCATTTATACCTTCGCGGGTCTTCCGATTCCCATCAGCTATGGTCTTGCCGTCACCATCTATCTACTATCTAGCTTCCGCCGTCTAACTTCCGCAACTTCTGCCTTCCACTAACTACACAGATTGATAATACCTTAGTGACCAGCGACCCAGCGTGTGTATTCCTTAATCGAATAATGTCATCAATCCACCAGCATGGGTGCCGTCGGACAAGCTAGACCCCGTCTAGACTAAGGCCATCTCTCTCCGCCATGAAATCTATGGTGCGCGTAGATCGTGGAGACGAGCGCACGCGACTAGCATGCACAAGGTTGATCAGCTTTGAGTCCGGCCGAGATGATCTCTGGGGTTTGGTGCTTGTCTTGACTTAACTTAATTCATGATATGCAGAATGGAGACGCTGCGCTGAACAAAAAGACGAAAATCATATACCTTGGCTACTTGAGTGGTCTATCTAAAAACGTTGCTGCATGCACATCCTATCCCATCCTTCAACGGGCTCGCATCATACGTTACACTGATCATCTCTCATTCACCTTTCCAACCCCTCCGGCGTTTCTGGTCTATGCTGGAAAGGTTTTTCGTGATTACACTTGGCGACTCCGCGCCGTCGTCTTGACTAGGGTTAAGGGTGCATGTAGTTCCCGAGCAAGGACGTGAAGGCGTTTGTGACGCAGATTGCGAGGGTGTGATGGAGCATCCCGAATTATACCCTTCGTCCTCATCAACCTCACGCTGGATACCCCGTTTGCTCCACAACGCTTCCAATTCATTGAGGGGCTGTTCTTGCGTTGATGGTAGCGAGCTTCCTGACGTAGAACGCCTTTCAACATGTGTAGATCGTAGGCGGCTTCTTTGATCGCCGCTGGGTACCGCGAAATTTGCGGGAGGCGGTGACTCGGGGGCTACAGTGCCTGCGAGCCGAGCTGAAGGTGCAGGCTCCTGGGGATGGAGCTGTGTTGCGGGAGTTGCAGGCGTCTCGGGGAGGTCCTGGCTAGGGTGAATGGGCTGGTGTCGTGTGCCGATTGTGAACCGACCATAGGCTTGATCTTTCGGAGGTTGAGAATAATTCGTGGGTGGAAAACTGGGCACGGTGCTCTTGCAGGGCAGCGGAGGAGGAGGTGGAGGAGGGCATCCGACATTGCTGGCAGAGGGCTGCGACTTGGTAGATGCAGGTGTAGGTAACGGCGGTGGTGATGGAGGAGTGGGCGGTGAGTTCGAGGGCCTGTGTGCCTCACCATGTGTATTGTCTTGCTGAGCTCGATCTTTGCTTTCCTTTCGCGCTCTCGCCAGTGTCTCATTTTCCCGAACTTGGAACTGCTCATACGACTCCCGTTGGACCTTGCGAAGGTGGGCTTCGTGTGCCTGTCGGTTTCTTTCCTGCTCTTCGGCGTCCAAGAGCTTTGCCCTTTCCAAATCTTTCTTCAAGGCCGCCTCCTCAGCCCGCATCTGTTCGAGGTGGACGCAACGCGGGCAAAAACCATTGCGGTTTTGGAGGTCCACTTCGCATCGAGTACGTTTGATCTCGGCATTGTCGATATCACAGTGGATTCCATCTCTTTTGAAATGGCTACAGCCCCGGACATTGTCTTCGGTACGGTGTCCACACTCGTGATACGTATAAGTGAATTTGCACATTGTGAAAACTCGGTGATGGCTGTCTGCCGGGTGCTGTAAAGCGTGAAGAGATCCATGGCAAGATCTGAATCCTCTCATATATATACGTAGCGTCTATGACACACATTCGATGGTTTATTCAGGGCTACCACTACGAAGACGTAGATGCATCTCCACAGCGCCAACATGGACAAGTACATCCCGTTTTGGTGTTGGTTTGGGCAATGTTCCCACATGAAATATCTGAATCCCTAGGTCGTGCATAGTGAGGCGGGTGTATTGGGTCACGAGAGTTATGTGCTGTCCGTCTGCCCCATTCCTTGTACAAACGAGCCATTGATGTGTACAGATGTAGACGTCAAGTGGAGCACGGTCAATGCGCGCGATGTGTAATACTCGGCCTTGATTGGCTCCATAGAAGCTTGGCAGGCCATCTTTTGAGACTGAGCTTCACGCCTGGCACCATCCGACTGTGGCCATTGCCAACACCGTTGAAGCTCTCGTACACGCTCCGCACCCACAATGGCCTCGAAGCTGTCCCCTCTCCTCTGGCGCAGCGCACCCCGAGCCCTGCGGCCCATCCAGCGAACCCAATGGCGCTCCTTCGCCGTTACAACGCCCGCCCGCAGCGACTCCCTCAATGTCCACCGCAACACCCCCGAAAACAACCCCTCGATCCCCTTCAAGTTCACGCCACAGAATGAAGAGCTCATCAAGGAGGTTATTTCACGGTATCCTTCCCAGTACAAGAAGGCTGCCGTGATGCCTCTCCTCGACATCGGACAGCGCCAGCACGGATTCACTAGCATCAGCGTCATGAATGAAGTCGCCCGAATCCTCGAGATGCCCCCGATGCGTGTCTACGAAGTCGCGACCTTCTATACCATGTACAACCGGAATCCTGTCGGCAAATACCACGTACAGGTTTGCACTACGGTAAGCGGAACCCCACGGCCCGTTTCAACCATATCAGCTAACGATCAGCAGACACCCTGCATGCTGCGCAACAGTGATGCCGTTATGAAAGCTTGCGAAGACACTCTCGGAATTCACCACGGACAGACCACCAAAGACGGTCTTTTCACCATGACCGAGGTCGAATGCCTCGGCGCCTGTGCCAATGCACCCATGGTGCAGATCAACGACGATTTCTACGAAGACCTCACCTACGAGACCACTGCCTCACTATTAAAAGCACTAAAGCATGCTGCCGAGGTAACAGGAGCTCAGTCGGACGCAACTGGTCTTGCTGGCGAGGCCAGCGGAGTCAAGGTGCCTACACCGGGACCTTTGAGTGGGAGAAAGAGCTGCGAGCCAGCTGGTGGTTTGACTTCGCTCACGAGCGAGCCTTGGGGTAACGAGACGCTGAGAAAGGATGGTGAGCTATAGATGTGTAAATATGTACGTCTCCTTTTTTTAGTGTGTACGACCTGCGTGCGAAACTAGCCGCAACAATCTGTAGAACAAGCATTTATAAGTTCATTTGGATATTTACCTCTGGTGCTCCTCTTTGTATGTTGTTTTCCAATGCGCAAAGCTGTGCCCAACAGAAATTGCTCCCGCCCTACATCCATATTGATAGTTATGTGCCAGACTGTTGCACAGCGGACCTTTCTGTATTATTTAGTACTGGAGGACTGACCCTCTCACCGCTACGTCACCTACGAACCATATAATAACCAGTTAAGATGCTCCAGGGTCAGTGGTTATATGTAGGAAGCATGATATATGGAAACTTTCAAGTTTTAGTGGAATCGTTCACGCGTAGTGCTTTCAGATGTTCTAGCTAAATGTTCTATTGCATTGTGTAGAGAATGATCTCAAATATCTAGCCATTATTCTCAAGAATGGTTCGTAATTAGGACGTTCGCTGCTGCAAGTAGATTCATACATATATACAACATGTAATGTTCAATCCATGGATGTTGGGGTGAAGGATCACATGACATCAAGAGGCACCAGCCATCCAGTCAATTCCAGTTCCGGTGATTCGGAACAGACTACCTACATTACAGGTACAGGTACTCCCCTCACCTCCGCCCCTACACTTCCATGCCCACACAATGACCGAAGACGCTGTCAGTTCCGAGCCAACACTCCACTTTAAACGGCGTAAAACCACCCACACGCGAAGAGTCGTCCAGCAGAACGATGCGCCCATTCCTCCTCTCGTCTCCGATGCTCCAACCAGTAACATAGCCGATACATTCGGCCACACAATTACGCCGCCACTAGAAGCATCACAGGATGTTGAAGACGACGGAGAGGGTGCGCCAAATCTGAAGGAGATATTGCGCAACCGAAAACGACCGCGCGATCGCCTCAAAGAAGTCGCACGTAAGATGGATACGACGAAATCGCAAGCACTCGTCCCCACAGAAGCGCCAAAACAGGATGTCTACGGTAACAGGTTCGTCGCGCAGACAGGTCAGGTTGTAGATGTGGATGATCAGCAGATGTGAGTCTCGCCGCCATGCCGTCCTTTCTTTTCACAGTCAACGAGCGGAGCAGCAGAGAGATACAAGAAGCTAATCTATTAGGGCGGAATATGTAGAAGCTCGCTTGGCTGAAAAGAACCTCCGCCTTCACGGTTGGCCTATTCCGAAGCATCTCGAAGCTGCCGTTGCTTCCCTCGTACCTGATTCAGTCGAAAAGCCGGCCGCTGCTGTGTCAAACACACCTAATGGGAATGACCATACAGGCATTAGCGATGAGCATAATCATCGGTTGGCCGCGGGCAAAGGCAAATTGCAAGAAGTGGAGCTGGATTCGAGCAGTGCTGCTGTTCCGCAGGATAAGACATCTGGTGTTGAGTCGACCAACAAGGTGCGACTTGGAAAAGATGGCAAGCCCCGGCGACACCCCAAGCGTCGAAATAGCGAGGACTTGCGGAGGGATCAGATAGTCGAGGCTGTTTTGCGCGAAGCGAAATGTACGTTCCAACCTCCCCACCTATTACTCCGTTTGGAAGCTCACATGTGCAGTGGACTATTTCGAAGAAGACCAGGCTACCAGCGCACCCGCGCTAGAGGGAGGCGACAACGACGAAGCAATGGCAGAGCAGTTCCGGCAGGAATTCTTGGAATCTCTCGAATCGCGCCACAAGCGAAGGCCCGCTGCACCTACCAAAGGCGCAAAGGGGGTCGATAATGCGAAGAAGATTGCTAAAGGGCCTAAATTGGGTGGCTCAAGGAGTGCAAGGGCTGCAATGCACAT
The DNA here is from genome assembly GCA_023627715.1 of Periconia sp. R9002. Taxonomy (NCBI): domain Eukaryota; kingdom Fungi; phylum Ascomycota; class Dothideomycetes; order Pleosporales; family Periconiaceae; genus Periconia; species Periconia sp. R9002. Next base: position 625,734 of record JAMAHW010000016.1, on the reverse strand, counting down.
GAAGAGGATGGAGGAAGCTGCGAAGAGCAAGAGATGAATCTGCGTAGTTCGTTATATCTACCCGGCACATCTTCCACGACATGATTTTTCATCACCAGGGATATTTTAATTGGAATGCTGAGGGAGGTTGATATCAGTAATGAACTGGTGTTTGGACCTGGGGCTAGGAGTTTAACATTCTGAACATATCCATGCAATATACCCATTCCGCGTATCACGTGCGCACTTAGTTGCCTGTGTGCCCGTCCCGGCCAAGGACGTTACCCAGTGTACCCCCCTCCACCTGTGTCGATACCCAGGGTAGTGATACTCTGTGAGGATCAAATTCAATTTCATACCCATTCCGCGTACAAGTAAACAAGATCAAAACACGTGGAAGAGAGTACATACGAAGGGCAGTCACAGCGATTTGAAGAGAAAGACGGACGCATCGTTACGCATGTGCCTTGACCACGACGTTGAAACTGCAGAATGCCTGTAGGTGTGCAGTATCCCAAGTGTTCATCACAACTCTTTACATTGTTGGTGCGTACGACGGGTACATAGGTAGTCATGAATGCCAGCACCAAGAAGACAGCTGAAGCATGTAGGATGATACTTGTCGATTTCTTTTTTTCCATAGCTAATGCTGCAACTATCGCTACCTTGGAATAGACCTGTGATAACAATACTATCTGTGGAAGCATCGATACCTAGGTATACTCTTATTTCAAGTGCTCCTAATAACAATTTCCCCCATACATAGACACGACCCTGCCACCGTGCCAATAGACATCAATAAAATGCAGGCGTTAATTCGCAAACCGAACTGTGTTAAGGAAGTCCTGGGTGAAAGTGGTGAAGTCTTCAGCACGGCGCTGATGTAACGGTTCTTGTCGTGTCCATACTGCGATAAGTCGAAGGGGTTTCAGTACAGATCTGATATATATATGTTTAGGCTCTGGCTAGGATTTCAGCGTTGGCAGGATGAAGCACTGGTAGAGGGCGGGAGGGTGTTAGGTTGAGATTACTTATTACTTCTTCAGCAAGGTTTGTTAAGTCGGCGACAACATGACCGTCGAGGGAACCTTAGATGACTCTTGTACGAAGCGTCTTCTCCTTTTGTTTTCTTTAGAGCCGGCGCCAGAGAGAGACGACCCTTAGTCTTTCCTCACGTCTAACAAATCGTCGCAATGCGATGGTGAAGCTTCAAACGTTCTTTTTATTATATTAATACACGATTGCTAAAGTACACTGTTCAGGACATAACATTCGACCTACGTTTTCCCAACGGTCGAACGCATAGTAAACTAAAACTCGAAATATCAAATATCAAATATCAAACGGCAAAGGAATACAAATGAAATCCGTCCGGCATCCGAGTACTCCTAACACCTAACCATTCGTTCAATTTCATAATCCAACTCCCGCATCGATGAAATCAAACTATTCCACGATGGCGGGCTTGAAGTCGCATCCATACATGTCGTCTCTTATCCGTTCTTGCATCCTCTGCTAGCTAATGCTCGTTACGTTGCACCCAGGTCTCCTCATTTTTGTCTGGCTTTCTCAGCGCAAATTAATGCAATTATACGCGAAAGTTCGGCACTTTGATTGAATTGCTCTCGCTTCGTATTTTCGTCGACATCTTCACTAGCTGCGATATCATTGGATACCTTTAGCATGCGGTTCTGCAGAGCAAGCAGTTTTGAGAGCGTGTTATCGAGGAAAGGGGCGGAGAAAGTAATGTTGGTGGGAGAAGCGCCGGAATTGGGAATGCGCATTTCGAGTTTTCGGGGCGGTTTTTTGTGGTTGACTTGTGGCGAGGCTGGGGGAGTGCTTGGCCTTAAATTCTCAAGTTAGTCACCGATTCGAGAATGATTAAAGGGGAATGCGAAGACCGGGACATACTTTTCACGCTCGACAAAGGTAATGTTCTCGGCCATTTCGGCCACACGGTTGGCGATTCTGGAGGCCATGATGCCGTAGGCGGATGGGTGAGCACCGTTGGCAGCACCGTTGGCGGCACCATTCACTGCACCGTTGGCAGCTTTGTTATTATTGGATTTGGCGGCGGGTTTCCTGGGACGAGAGGCCGGAGCCTTGGACGTTGTGCGGTTGACGGGCGCTGAGGCGACAGAAGCAGGCATGGTGAATGGATACGGTGGTGGCAGAAGTGTCGGATGGGTATGGTGTCGATGTATGAAATACGATTTGCAGAAAATGATGGGTATATGTCAAGACTAGGTAACTATTTTGTGTTTCGACAGAAGTTGGTTGAGACGGTGGCATGAAAGTTGGACAGGACTCGAGGTGTATAGCAGCGCGCCACACTACGTCATTTCAAGACGGGGTTCGCTCCGCCTGAAAGAACTGCGACGGGACAGGGGGGTACCGTCATCCAACAGCGCAGGGTCGCAGGCCGTCGATGATGATCGCATGCTCGATCCTGTCCTCTCCTCTCCTCTTGCTTGGCAATCATTCACTTGTTGGCTGCGTGCGGTGCGCGCCTGAGCTATGCGTTGCTGTTGTCCATCCTCCATCTCCCCAGCGCCATCATGTCGCCCGCAATGCAGAGAAAGAAGAATGATCTGGGTGCAGGATTGAAGATCTCCAAGCAGAATGTCGAGAACCATCCCGCTGGCCCACCCAGGTATGGCGAACTGTCCACTGCCGAACGAGCCTTTACACTAGCTTCAACGTTTTTGTCTGGAGTTCTCGCGTGAGTACATCGACCCCAGAACGGCGCTTTCAAGTCCCATTCCAACAGGCATGGAGAGGGCTGCAGCCGCCCGAATCGTACCCTTACTTACATCTGGTCAGTATCAGCGCATCTCAATTCATAGGCGCCCCTCTGAAGCTCATCGACCCTGTCTTCTATGAGGGTTATATGGCCTACACCAAGGAATGCTTCGCCGTTTTGATCACGTGTTTGACACAATGGTGGGCCCCTACCGTTGTCCGTGTCAGTGGGGATTCGAGCATGATCGGTCAGCTCATCCGCAAGAAAGATGGTAGTTTGCAATGCAATTTCTCAAACCGCATGTTGCTCATGGCAAACCATCAACTGTACACCGATTGGCTGTACCTTTGGTGGATCGCCTACACAAACAACATGCATGGCTTCGTCTACATTATTCTCAAGGAGTCGTTGAAAAACATCCCAATCATCGGGTGGGGCGCGCAGTTTTACAACTTCATCTTCCTTGCGCGCAATTGGGAGGAGGATCAGAAACGCTTCAAGAGGCATCTTGCCCAGCTCAACAAGCCCAACGATCCCATGTGGCTCGTCATCTTCCCCGAAGGCACCAATCTTTCCGCAGTAACACGCGAGAAAAGCAAAAAGTGGGCCGAAAAGAACGGGTTGCAAGACATGAAGCATCAACTCTTGCCCCGAAGTACAGGTTTGCGCTTCTGTCTCCAGGAGCTCAAGGAAACGACGGAGTGGCTATATGATTGCACCATTGCCTACGAAGGAGTTCCTCCAGGTCAGTTTGGTCAGGACATATTCACTCTCCGTTCGTCGTACTTCGAAGGCCGACCCCCCAAGTCTGTCAACATGCACTGGCGCCGCTTTCACATTGACTCTATTCCTATTGGAAACGCAAAAGCTTTCGAAGTCTGGCTGCGCAACCGTTGGCGAGAAAAGGATTATATGCTCGAATACTTTAACCGTCACACCCGTTTTCCTGCCGAAGAATTCTGGAAGGATCACTTGGACATGGGTGATCGCAGCTCGCAGAGTCAAAGCATACGCACCGTTCCTCGACCAGCCATCACCATTGAAACTGAAGTCAAATCCGGCAGCTGGAATGAGTTTGTGAAGATTTTTGCACCCATCACAAGTGTCATGATGGCCTTGTCAGTGGCCTATGGTGCATCCCCCAAGGATATTCCGATTCCTGGGGGTGCAGAATTTTTTGAGCAGCACATGAAAGCATTGTTAGGGAACGGTGAACTGAAAGGGCTCCCATCCCCGGATGAGCTCGAAAAGATGATCACAGGGGCAGCGAAATTAGGGGCGACCCATGAGGCAAAACCGCATGAGCAGGGCCAGGTACAACAGTTGACCCAAGAGAATTTGGCAAAGCTGGTATGTATCAACGTGTGGCTTCTTAGTATTTCACAGACGCTAACCAATTGCACAGGTAAAGGAGACAGCTATGCAGAACGGAATAGGGCTTCCGAGAGGGGTGCCTCATTCTGTGCCCACAAAAATCCCAGGGGGCACTCCGACAATTCAAAATAATGCCAAAGCCAAGTCTAAAACACTCCAGAACGCGCCTACCAAAACTGCTTCAGGATTGACCAAAAAGCCCATCAACGCCAAAGCCGTCACCAAACCAGGACAAGCCAAACATTCATCGATAACCCCAGCAACAGCAGCGTCCCCAAAGAATGTAACGAAGAAGAAACCTCAGGCGCCAGCCGCAACGGGAGAGATGCAAGAGGTTACCACGAAATCCGGGGTGACGATCAAAATTCCCAAGACGAAGCTCGACGAGGCCAAGAACGCAGGGAGCACCACCATTGTCACGGCCAATGGGCAGACCATCCGCGTGGGCAAGAAGGAGATCGATGAAGCGCAGAAGAGCAGAGGGAGCACTGTTATGACGTCGTCGGGCGTTTCTCTCAAGATAACACCCAGTGGTGCTGCTGTGGCTGAAGCGCCTAAGTCTATTCCCGGACCGAAATATGTGTTCAAACCCAGCAACAATATCCAGCCAACGGCGAAGAAGGGAGCGGGCCCTGCTGCACCTGCGACTGCAGGGACGAAAAAGGCGGCTGCTACGCCATCCGTCGTGACAGGTAGTACCCCGAAGAAGGGAACTTTTGCGACGAAAAAACAAGTTCCTTCAGCCCAAAACAAAACGGCGGCGCCAAAGAAGCTGGGTACTTGAAATTGACAGATTCATATGTCACTACCCGCTCTACACGTTTCTTTCTTCATAGGAGAGAGAGACCTGGAGCGAAAGCACTAGTCGGCTGGTTCGCTGGTGGGATATGGAGTCTAGGGTGATTAGTACGTTAACTATGGGTGTCTACGGAGTTGAATAGCTTTTCATGATACATTTAGCGGAATACGGTGGCGAGCGTGTTTTGGCTTTCTTGGGATTACGTCTGAGGTTATACGTAGGGGACATGTGAAGGTTGCAGTTACATGGATTTGTTCTATACCTGTATTCTTATATACGTACATGATACATGCTAGATCGAGGCATGTGGATTTTTTTGATTAATTCTGCGTCCAACACTGTGGTTTCGTTTCGTTGATTGCATGTTTTCAACAAATGTTTGGACTGAGAATCCATAAGTTTACAGTTGCGAAAGATGCTTCCCAACCTTCCTAATTGGGAAGGTGATACTGAAGGCCGTGGAATGCAGCGATGGAGATGAAAGTCCTGGATTAGGACTAGCGTCCTTTTACAGCAGCATCCAAGGCGACGTCATCATCTCCATGCCCCAAACTTTGGCGATTCCTCCACCGCAACCAGCTCCATGATCCCTGTCGGAGCGTGTCATAGTGGAGCAAACAGGCTTCGCTGCCCTTGTGGCGTTTGCGGGCCCTTTCTTTAGTGGCGATGCCTTCCTTTGCTTACGTACTCTTGCCTCTCTCCCGCCCTGACGTATGTTGGATTTGGTGGTGAAACTGACACAAGCTACATGTGTACTGTTTTTTCACTTTCGAGTTTGGGATATCTGACTCGATTGAGCACAAATTGTTCCAAGGTTATCTTATCCATCAACATCTCTTCGAATTATAGCAACCGCAACATAGCGACGCGAGAAAGCGAGAGCGTGTTGTAAGAAAGGGAACAAATACAAACTTATTATCGCCAGTCATTGCAATCCGTTACCAACACCTCACAAATATAATAAACAGAATCGAGAATCGAGCTAGCAGCAATGACGGGCTTCATCCAGAACATGATTTGGAATTCGGTCGAGGGATTCGTCGAGGCTGGGAAGAGGACGGCCGGAGGTTATGCGGGGGATGCATTGATCAAGGTTGGAAACGCCATTGAGAACGGGGGAAGAAGTGTTGGAACCGGTATGTTTCCTCGTCTCTTCTTCGTTCATATTCGTTTCTCCCTGAAAGGGCAGGACATATATCTTTGGTCAACAATGAACCTTTCTCAATAAGAAATTCATATACAATCTCACTGACACGCTCATTCTCCAGGCCTCGAACGCAAAGTATCGGGCTATGGGAATAGCATCTCTGGTCAAGGATACCAAAAAAAGTCATCCTACTCCTCTACTTCATCTTCAGCTCCCAAAAAGAAGCCTCTTCCGGCACCTAGCAGACCATCTGCGCCCAAGCGCTCCAACTCCTCCCCAGCCGCTGCCCCACCGGCAAACACAAAGCGCATCGGACCTACTAGCACCACACCACTGGGAGCCAAAAAGACTCCCGGTGTTGCTAAACCCGCGCAAAAGGCGCTCAGCACTGGTGTGAGCAGCGGCAAATCTACAGTGGGCGCTGGACTTGGAGGAGCGAAGAACACGCTTGGATCCACGGTGAATAAGGCAGCGTCAACGTCCAATCTCAACAAGGCTGCAAAGTCCCTACCTAAACCATATCCCAACAACACTTCCTTCGGATCCGCCAACACGAACTACAACTCGGCCTATCCGACCGAGAAAAAGACGGCTGTAAAGCCAGGTGCACCTAAACCTTTCCAACCTCCCAAGGAGAACACTTCGGCCAAGAAAGATGTCTCTCCATACCCTGGCACAAACACTAAACCGGGTGAGGCGAGCAGGACGCCTGTGAGGCGCAAGTTTAAGCCCATGGAGCGGGCAGCACCTCAGGCTGAATATGGCAAGATGCAGCACATCACGGTCTAAATACCATGACTTGCAGGCTGGATGTATGGATGACATGTGTGTATATCTTTGCTTTTGATGTATGATTGGAAAACATGAGTTTTTGGGCGTTCACGAAAGGTTTCTTTACTGGTTTTGTTTCGTATATTGCGTTGGCTCCGATCTTGGTCGTGACGCACAAGTAGTCTCAATGCCACTTCCTATCGCTGGTCATACAGTTGTATGTGTCTTGGTTCATTACATGCATTGACATGAACATATGCAATGTTCAAATGTTAGTTCTAGACGCCTACCGTATTCGCACTCTTCTCAACCCAACACTCAATCTTCTCCTTACCCACAATAAACGTCCAATACATCTTCGCAAACCCATCAACGTCGTCCGCGCTGTACTGGTCCAGGAGCGGGCCGGGCGTCAACGAGGCCACCAAAAGTGGCGCCTTGCCATTCGTCAAACGCGCCCATTTCGACGCTGAACTGGCCTCCCACAACCCAGCACGCGCCGTGAACATGACGGCGCCAGCACATTCAGCCAATCCTTTGCTCATGGTCGTGAAAATGTTGGCCACGGCATCGATGATCAAATGCGAACGGCGAACGCTTTCGCTGAGAATCCAGAGTTTCCACAGATTGGTCGCTGCCGCGTAGTCTTTGTCGAATTGGCTTTGGGTTCCGCCGTCTTGGGTGGTAGCAGGGCATAGGGTCAGGTCGTCGCCGCGAAATTTCTGTATCGTCTCCCTCATGTGCCTCACCCACGCCCGCAGAGTGGGCAACTGGAGCTCGGCCGAAGCACGCACGCGTATGTTTCCGTCAAAAAGCCGTATGAACTCGTACACGAACAGTGCCTGGACGCGTGCCAGTTGCGTCCATATTTCGTGCGCAGCACCGCTCCTACCGGCATACGGACCGGTTGTTTTGGCGGTAGTCTGCAACACCTCTTGTTGCTGGTTAACCAGCCTGGCAGCGCGCTCGTCGGCGATTTGGAGGATGGTCTCCTTGACCGCTGGCGTACACGTCGTGTATGCCAGGAGCGTGGTGAAAGCGTCCTCGATGCAAGCTGGCATTCCCTGCGCGTACAACCGGGGGTGGATGAAATCGTTGTGTCCGTTTTTGACCCAGTCTCGTAGCATCTGCTCTACACCGCTTATGAAGGGTTCTAGCTGTAATTCGGTTGAACATGTGGGCATTTCATCGCAGTGCTGGTTCAGTACCCATGTGTCGAATTCAAGGAACCAAGGGCATGTCGGTGTCGCCTGGGTGGTGGTCGCTACCGCTGGTGCTGACGGCGGGGAAAGAGGTAGTATAGGTTGAGTCGTATGAGGCGGGCATGTCGAGGAAATGTAAGGAAACGACACATCGTTCATTGGCGGGATATCGAATACCGAAGACCCTGTCATCATATTGTCCAGATTGGCCGAAAAGTCCAGCCCGACCGTGGTGTTGAGATAGTTCTCGCCCCCAATCCCACCATCGCCCATGAACGTCGAACACGGCAGCGACGAGTAATCCTGAGCAAAAGCTGAGTTCTCACCAGACCTCGCAGGGTTAGGATGTCTCCGTGAACGCTTGGGTGCCGGGTATGTACAGTCGAGATCTCGGTCTATGCACCGCTGGCACTCGGGCGCTTGTTTGTCGCACTTGCGCTTCGAGTTGGCGCAGGGGATACAGCATTTTCTGCGGGCAACTGCGGGCATTTTGTTGCGATGGCTCAGATGGTCCACCAGGATAATAGGAACTTTTGCGGATGTGAGGTGGCATGGCAGTGTTCAAGGTTATTGAGGGTACAAGTGCGTAATAGGAATAGAATCAATTGGATTTGTCAGCCTTCTATTTTTGACACATACAAGGACAAATGATGTCCTACAAGATGAAAATGGTTCTATTCTTAAATGGTAACATATAATTACATACCTAGCTATTCAGCAGATGCGAAAGATGTTGATACCACTTGTTGTGATGAGAGAATGACGGGTATACGCGACACTGTGCGGTATTGACACTCGGATTGCATTTACGTTTGCTATCACAAATTTCTTCGTTGCGATTCCTCGGGTACTAGAATACATACCTAGGCAGACATACATATCTCAAAGGTACATATGTGATTGGTATGGAGGAAGGGACGATGGTTCATGAGACACTGATCATGTACCGTAACAACCCTGCTTTTCTATAACTACCTTTGTGCTCAAAATATAGTATAGAATCTCTCTACCGCCACCTCCAAAAAAAAGGTATAAAAAGGATCTATCGCATCTAATACCAAAGAAGATTCTCACTAGCACATCCACGACAGTCATAAAGGCCTTACGCTGAAGGAGAGCCTAGCCGAGATATTACGGACCAAGGAAGGAAAGACTTCCTGCCTAGGCTGCGATGCTATAATTCAAACACAGCAGCAATTCGATATCTCTCTATACAAATATTTTACCAATTGCAAAAACCCGATACAGAAGTTTATTCATGCGGCGGAACACATCGTTGCGGAAACTCGCGGTGCGGAAAAAAAGAATTGCGGAAAACTAGCGGAAATTCAGCGGGAGAACAGTAACATATTTCCCGCACGCTAAAAACGATGGAGTACCAAAAGCATACTTTGTAAAGACAATAACCGCATATGGCTAACTCGTTTGGTCAATTGGTGGATGATACAAGTCCGCAGTAGATGGATATAAAGTCGAATGCTTGCTTGAGTAGGTAGGTAACTACAGGAATACCTACCGAAGCTTCCCTTTTACACGACAAAGAGTACATCAAAGCTTCAAATTGTTCTCCAGAGACGAAGGAAACACCCACCATGGCTCCTCAAAAACCCGTCAAGATCATCCTAGGCACGCATCAGATCGGCGATGGGTCGGCACTTCCAGGCATCATTCACTTCACAACGAAAGAGCAGGCGACTGAACTGCTCACTGCCTTCAAATCCCGAGGCTACTCCGATCTCGACACCGCCAGGAACTATATCGGAAGCGAGAAGTTATTGGGAGCAGCGGATGCCCCCTCGCACTTCAAGATTCATACCAAGATATTCAGCGGTATGCCAGGAGCGCCGCCGGCGCCGGCATGGCACTCCCGCGATGCCATCGCGGCCAGCATAGCGGCTTCGTTGAAAGATCTGGGTGTTGATAGCGTCGAGACTATGTTCCTTCATGTCCCCGATCGGGACACGCCGTTGAGAGAGACGGTGAGGGCGATGCATGAGGCGTATGTCAAGGGCCAGTTTAAGCGGTTTGGTCTCTCGAATTACAGTGCACGGGAAGTGCAGGAGGTTTTGGAGATTTGTGAAAGCGAGGGGCTTGTGAAGCCCAGTGTTTATGAGGGGCATTATAATGCTGTTTGTCGGAGTGGTGAGGAGGAGTTGTTCCCGCTGCTGAGGAAGTATGGGATTGCGTTTTGGGCTTATAGGTATGTGTCTGATGCCGGTGTATGAATGGCTAGATGAGCCATACAAAAGTCTTTGAATAGTCTGGAAGTTTTTGGATCGACATGTGGCATGTACTGTTTGCTGACTTGATGTGCACGTATGTGCAGTCCCGCGGCAGGAGGCTTCTTCTCGGAGCACCGACAAGAGTCAACACGGTGGGACGACAAGGTCCGTATTCATGCCCCTTCGCTCTAGCTACCTTGTTATTATGTCACTAACGGTAAAGCTGCACACAGACGATGGTCGGCCAGCTCTACCAGAAATTGTATGGTAGCGAGCGGGTGCAAGCCTCGGTATCCGCTGTTCGTGCCGCAGCTTCAGCGCATGGCATCAGCCCCCACGCGGCAGCATTGCGATGGACGCTATTTCACAGCATCCTGGATGGGGCCTATGGAGATGGTGTGACGTTTGGTATGTCGAAGTTGGAGCAGCTTCATCAGACGCTTGACTCCATCGACGCAGGGCCACTGCCGGACGATGTTGCCGACAAGATCTCTGGAATCTATGCCACGTTTGAGGGAACCGGACCTGCCTATCACCTCTAACGTGTGTACATAAATACAGTACGCGAAGGGGACGCGCAGCATAGTGGCAGATGGGGTAGTTAGATAGCGTACCCGTTGATGTATACATCAAACCAATCAGATCTACTGTAACAGGCGAGGCGGCCGCAGAGCCTCTAGTCTGTCTGTCTGTCTCAGTTGTTAGTTCTCCCGATTTGTCTCCCTATGTACACAGTACAGGTAGAGTTGTGAGTTCGTTTTGTTATAAACACCTATGTACGTATGTAGTCGTAACGTGGATATTAGGTGTATCAATCCAGGTGATGACATTCCCCGCACCTCTCCCCCACCAACCCTTGCCATGGATGGTACACGTACACGCAGTCTTCGAACCATCGGAGGAGGAGACGAGTCATGAGTCGCCGATGATGGGCTATTGGCTCCATTGATGTGCGAAGATCAACAAGCTTTCCTCGCTTGGTTGCTTGCTCACCGCCGACCATGGGTCCCTAGTGAGTGCTAACGAGTTAGCGCCATGCTTGTTCCCATCACCGTTCCTTTTTATCATTCATGTATGTCATCCTCCAATTCAATGTACCAATGTGGCATGCACGCAGCAGCTATGAATAAATTAATAGTCTTTCCACCGCCCCGCTGGGAATCTATCATCCCCCTTGATTCCGTTTTTCCCTTCCTTCCTTTTGCTTCCCCCCAGACCACGATCCTCTCCTTGTAATTGATGAGAGAAAATCATGGACTACTCTACGCGCGTCGAAGAGAAACCCCCGTCATTTGATCCGGTTGTACAAAGCAACAATGGCCCCACCCCCGGAATATCACCGCCGAACACCATCGACACCGCGATTGACCCGGAATTGGAGAAGAAGGTGAGGCGGAAATTGGATTGGCATGTCGTCCCCCTCGTTTCCGCCCTGTATCTGTTTGCGTTTTTAGATCGATCTAACATTGGGTAAGCCATCACCAGACATGCAAAGTCGTGTACAATTATCCTTCTATCCCTAACACATTCTCGGTAGAAACGCGCGCATCGCAGGGTTCGAACATGACTTGGGCTTGACAAATGAAACATACACTTGGCTTTTGACCATTTTCTATATTTCATACATTGTCTTCGAATTCCAAGGCCTCATGTGGAAAATAGTCCCACCACAGTACGTTGCCTCACACCCTCCGGCCTCCTAGAATCTGAGCTGATGGCTTCCGGAATAGTCGATGGGCCGCCTTCTGCGTGTTTGGATGGGGCCTTGTGTCTACCGTGCAGGCCGGAATCGACACATGGGGCGCCGCCATGGCATTGCGATTCTTGATGGGTGTCTTTGAGGCGGGATTTGGACCAGGGATCCCGTACCTCCTTTCATTCTTTTACTTGAGGTATGCAACCATTCGGAGTGATACCGTATCGCCGACAAATGTGATTGAAGGACATCACAACTAATACAACGGAAAGGCACGAGCTGGGTCTGAGAATCGGTTTATTTGTGAGCGCTGCTCCTTTGGCCAATACCTTTGCTGGGGTGCTTGCGTATGGTATTACTAAAGGAAACACGGCTCTGGCCGCTTGGCGGTTACTTTTCCTGGTGGAAGGTCTTCCTACTATTGTCATGGCTGGAGTGACGTGGTATTTCCTTCCCGACAGCCCTGAGCACGCCAGATTTTTGAATGAAGATGAGAAAGCATTGGTTCGAGCGAGAGGGGTGAAGCAAGCCGGAGCAGCCACGAGAGTTGGAGGGTTGGATTGGAAAGATGTTTTGCGAGGGCTGCTCGACCCCAAAGGGATTATTTTAGGGGTAAGTATCCGTTGTGGATGAATGGATGCATGGCAGATTGGCTGACGACGACTGGTTTGATTAATCTGAACAGCTGATGTACTTTTCTTGCAACGTCGCCTTCTCCTCGCTACCCGTATTTCTTCCGACGATTCTGAAGGAGATGGGCTTCTCATCGGTCAACGCTCAGGGGCTTACGGCTCCTGTATTTTTTGTGTCTTTTCTCGTCACCATCATCACGCCGTACATTGCGGACAGAACTCAGCAACGCGGCCTCATGCTCATAATACTGACGGTCATTGGTGGGGTCGGATACGTTGTGCTGGCAGTGGCTAAGTCTGTAGCAGCGAGATATTTTGCATGTTTCCTCGCGGCCGCAGTCTTCCCGGCCATTGCAAATATCCTGCCGTGGGTACTCAATAACCAAGGGACAGGTATGTCTCCCAGCACAAAGCGACCAACATCACCTGCGTGCCTTTTACCGCAGGAAGTTTGATCACCTTTTGAGGCTTCTTTGTTATCGCTTTCTAATGCACGCGTACAGATACACGCAGGGGCGCGGGGATCGTCTTGCTGAATTTGATGGGGCAATGCGGACCATTGCTGGGTACACGTCTGTATCCCAGCAACGAAGCTCCCTACTTTCGAAAGGGCCAGGCGGTGTGTGCGGGATTTACCTTCTTCACGACGCTCCTAGTCATTCTGCTGAGAACCATGTTGGTGTGGGAGAATAAGAAGCTCGATCGCAAGTACGGCACCGTCTCACAGCAAAAGTCGGGCATGAGGGAGGAGGAGGGGGAGGTTGCTGTGGAGGATTACGGGCCGATGTTCCGTTACGTGCTGTGATTTTTGGTTGACAGTACCTATGTACCTACATATGTGTGCATGTGCAAGTCTCTTGTTCTGCATCGGAAGATGGTATGTAGATAAACACATGTGCAGTCCCAGATAGGCAACTGTGCTCGTGATAACGAATCAAGAAATGCTATTGGGCTAGCCACGCTTAGGCCATGCCATGTCGTCACCAAGGAATCCAGGTCTTGGAACCAACTCCATGTGGAAAGGCATCAATCCGTCCACCCATCATCCACCCTCCTGCCTCCCGCCCGTGTGCCTGTGTGTGTGTGTGCCTGTCCTCATTTTTTTTTAATCCGGGCCCTTTGCTTGGCTTGCGACATCTCATAGCATCGCCATTGACATACATTGCCGTGCCATTCCCAATCTTTCCTTCGTCCATTGTCGTCCCAACATCGCGCAGCGCAGCTCTCTCCCGAACCCCACCGTCGCCCCAATGTCTGGCAACCCTCCTGCCAAAAACACCGTCTCATACGCTCAAATGGCTGCTCCTCCTTCTCAGAGCACGTCCAATACTGGAGGAGGCGTCGAAGGGGCTGCCGGAACCATGCAGCCGTCGGAACCAGGCTCAAGCTCAGCACCCCCAAAGAAGCGCAAGCATCGTGGTGGCAAGAAGCAAAAACGTCGCAACCGCCGTCAATCCTTTGCTGCTGTAGGCGAGCCCCTCGACGACGAAGTCACGAGCGACATGGCTGACGAGCCGCGCCCCAGCTTAGTCGACGTAAACGCCCAACCCTCCCGCGCCAACTCGAGTTTCTACCGCTTGCGCAACAAGCGTAGCAACGACAGCCTCGAGAGCGAAGCCTTACTAGACCATCGCGAGCAGCCGCCTTCCCTCCAAACGCGCCGCCAAAGTGTGCAGCACCCGTCCAACATGCTACAATCACGATCCACCCTACCTTTCGCCGACTCTCCCCAACGCATTGCACCCCCCGCTTTTGGCTCTGGTCGTTCTAACTTCTCATATCAGCAAGACGGCGATGACGACGATGACCGCACACCCTTGATGACAAGCTCTATGCGAGACATCAGAACTGGAACCAGCTATGGTGGCACCAACAGTACAGGCCGCACTCCACGTAGGGCGAGCTTGTCCATATCCATGCCGCCCAATGTCGCCATGCAACATCATTCCCAAAGCAATATGGATGATTACGACGTAAACAATCCGCCATCAGTTCCCGGTAGTCCAGTTTTGGGACCTGAAACTCCATATGATGATGTGATGCTGAACGAGAACATGGATCACGGTTCCCGTTCTCCTCCACCCCCAGGTAGCAGAGGCCGAATGCGCGACGTCCTCATCGACATTGACGAAGAACCTGCCACAAATCCTAATGACAAGCCCACGTCCGCCTCCCCGTCAGCTCCCGGTGGTCTGCGACGCCGCATGACCGTCATGCAGGCTACCGAAGATGTCTGCTTCCCACAGGAAGACATGTCCGAAATTGGAAATGAAGATTACATGAGCCGCCAGGACAGTAGCGAGCGGCGTGGGCGTAGGCGTCGCAGACGTTGGCCTGATTTGACGACGCTCGAGGAATGGTCTCGAGAGGAAAAAGAGCAGCGTACATTGGAGGGCATGCGCGCTCGCAGAATCAATGAACCACTCATGGTGGACGGACGTCTGCGGCCACAAAAGCACACATGGCATCGTAACGCGGAGGATGCCCCTTATCGTTTCACATATTTCAACGAAGAATTTGAGAATACTATCCATAGTCAGACAATAAGCGAACTTGTGCAGCCTGGTCAGACCTTCCGGAATCTATTTGTTCCAGATCCCCCCGTCATTGAGGACAGCACCGATGATGAGACTGATACCGACGAAGAATTTGAGCCAATGTCAAGGGAGACCACACTAGACCGAAGGTCAGGCATGAACGGTTCTTCACGAGCCAACATGCAACCCCCAACCGCCAAAAGGGAGCTCAAGCAGGCATCCTCGGGCGAGCAAACACGCTCCAGCACACCCGGTCGCACGCCCGGCCGCACACCCACTGGAACTCCACGTGCAGTCATGGAGAAACCAAAGCGCTATGGCCCCCGGCCTGCGTTTTGGCTCGATGTCTTATCGCCCACGGATGCTGAAATGAAAGTTATAGCCAAAGCATTCGGTATACATCCCCTCACAGCTGAGGACATTCTTATGCAGGAGCAACGCGAGAAGGTCGAGTTGTTCAAAAATTACTATTTCATCAACTATCGGACGTTCGAACAGGATGAGAACAGCGAAGACTACCTTGAACCCGTCAATCTGTATGTAGTCGTTTTTCGGGAAGGTGTCATCAGCTTTCACTTCTCCATGACGCCACATCCAGCCAATGTGCGTCGCCGTATTCGCCAACTGAAGGATTACCTTATCCTTTCCCCCGACTGGATATCGTACGCCATTATCGATGACATCACCGATGCATACGCACCCCTGAGTCAACGGATTGAGGAAGAGGTCGACGACATTGATGAAGCCGTCTTGCGGTCTTACTCCATAGAAGAGGAACAGGAGATTAAGAAGCAAAACTCTTCATCATTCAATACATCATCTTATAATGGCAGTCGATCCGAGAAAGACCCTGAGGGCTCCAAGACGGGTCAAGACGGCGGCCGAGATATGCTTCGGCGTATAGGCGAATGCAGAAAGAAGGTCATGAGCCTATATCGTCTCCTCAGCACCAAAGCAGACGTCATCAAGGGGTTTGCAAAGAGGTGCAACGAACAATGGGACGTTGCCCCTCGCAGCGAGATCGGACTCTACTTGGGAGACATTCAGGATCACATCGTCACCATGACTGCCAACTTGAGCCATTATGAAACGTAAGCCACAATGAATTTCCTTTCCCATCTGTATCTTTGTACTCATTTGTTACAGACTACTCTCCCGCGCCCACAGCAACTACCTCGCTCACGTCAACATTCGCATGAACGAGCGTCAGGAAAAGACTTCAGACATTCTAGGCAAGCTTACCGTCTTGGGCACCATTGTCCTCCCCATGAACGTCGTCACTGGTATATGGGGAATGAACTGTAAGTATATTAGTGCACCCTCCCCCTTTAGCCTGTCCTATCTCGTTCAATGGAAAGCTAACGATGTTCCTTTCTTTGACAGGTCTGGTACCGGGTCAAGATATCGAGAACCTTAATTGGTTCTGGTGTATTACATCTGGACTGGTGCTGTTTGGTCTTTTCTGCTATCTCATCGCAAAGCGCGTATATGGCATTGTATAAACGACCCGAAGTCTGCAGGCAAGAAAAGAAGGTGAAATATGAACCATTTATAATATCAGGGTTGTCCTGGTATCTTGCACATTGCAATAATTCCAACAAAATGCGAAGAGTGGAGTTTTTCTGGTTTGGTTATACGTCAACCTCGACAAAAGTAATGTAAGGTTTAAGATGAGAGAGGGCGAAAAGCAGCGATGCTTGGGACCTTCCATTCCCACGCCCTAACCCTTCGAATGCTCCTTGATGCTGGACAACCCATCTAGTTGCTTGTCTCTTTTGTTATCGGGTTGTTTCGGCGGGTTGTACATATCTGATACACCTTTAGCGCGTTCGCCATTTTTTAGCATTCAAATATGTACAATAAATTGTTATCATGAAGTATCATACGCTCTGTTCTTTCTTGCCGGATGTATTTGACCTAATCATCGCTCACGTCAAACACATCATTTAGTCTGCGGCTCACTCTTTCTGCTCTGTGATTGAACCAACCCAGTTCGGCATTGCGAGCGGCAGGATGCATCGCATCCCGTGGAACAGAAACAAGCGGTGAATGAGTCTCGACGACAAAGTAATCGGTACAATTTATGCCCGTCTACTCTCTCGAAATCGGGGGTAGCCTGGTCTGGTCTGGTATTGGAAAGCAGGGAATATCAACTGTGTTTAAATGAACTCTTCCATGCAGAACTGTAAGTCTGTGTATGTGTGTGTGTATGTAGGCTTACCTTACCATAGGTGGCGAGGTTCCTTCTTGTCTCAAGGTCTGTAGCAAGAGCCAGCGGCGGTTGCGCCGTACTCGTGCATCAATCAATCAATCAGTGCCGGTTGTACAGCTGGGTGAGGTGAGGTGACGATGCAAACTTGCATGAGCACGCACGCCGCATCCTGCATACCGATCGATGACATTAGGCAGTAATGCGCTGTGTCTGGGTTTGCTTACTTAGTAGGCGACCTTGTTAAGTAGACTACGCCTTACGCCTTATTATTACTTTGGTGCTACATACCTACGTACATGATGTAAGTCATAGTCAGCTGACGGTTACTTGTATGTTTTTCTCTCAGCTAGTGGGACTGATCTTGTCGGAGTAATTGTAAGCCTAGCTGAGGGGTGAAGATTGTTGTCGCCTTGTTGGGATTCTAGTACCTTGTGTTGATTGATGTCTTGGAAAGAGGGTGCCTTGATGGTTACCAAGTGAGACTTGACTTAGAGCTCTTGTTAGTACATAGTTTTAATATCGACGATTTTCTAAGGGGATTACGGGTTTAGATAAGGGGACCGCTACTTCGAATTTGGGTTTTCTCCCAGGTGGCGTGGGAACTAACTAGCAATGCGATAGGTTTTGGGTGGTGTTCTTCGGTAAGCGCACGGCATATTCAATTACTTGCCGGCATATCGTCTTACCCAGTCGATCGATCTTCGCTTGGCTGCTGCTGCTTAGATTGAAATGGACATTATTTACGAAGGTTGTGCACTAGTGCAGCTAATGCATTACCCTTGCGAAAAGTAGCCATGGCTACTTTTCTTTGCTACCGGTATGTTTTGGGTGGAGATGATAGGGACACAAATTGGTTGGGAAGACGGTAGTTCATAGCAAGATATATACATTCTCGGTCATAGTAAAATATATACAATCTCGACCATAGCCAACGGTGTCTGTATGTAGGAGAGAAATCTCAATTTGGAGTAGAAAGGGAATATACTAGCGAGCGAACGATAACCTTGAGGGAACAACAAGGATTGCTAGGAAAAAGGTGGAGAGGTATGAAACAAAAAGGCAGACAAACAATATTTACCGATTGAAGTTTAGTCGCTCTCCATTCCCCTCACTCCTCCATAAAGATCTTCGAAATAAGTATCAACAAGAAGTATTCAATATAGACAGTGAAAAATATCTGTTCGGTCGTTGATCTCATCCCCTACTATAGTCTTGTCCACCTAGAATTTGGCAGGTGACATAGCCATCGCCTCGAAAGCACCCGCTAGCGGTGGGTACCTCTTCTTGAGGCCTGAGTCGTCTTGCTTGTAGACAGGCTTATTGCGCAGGTAGTTTTCGTAGTTTATGCAAGTGTTGAACCACTCGCTATTCGTGGCAGGGAGGTTGATCTCGGGTTTGCGCTCGAGGAACTGCACGCTCAGACCCATGGCTACATGGAAGGCGATGTGGCAGTGCATAAGCCAAGCTCCGGGCTGGATGAAGCATTCATGTCAGTTGATGTCTTTACGGTCAAATGGAAGGAAGTATGTCGAGCGCATATAAGAAGGTAAACTTACGTTGTCGGTAGGATAGGCAATGACCATCCATCCTCGTGGAGGGATGTGGTGGACGTCTCGACGGGGCGGGTTTGTGAATTTGAGCTGGCTGAAGTGCTGATTGACGTCGAACTTGCCGCTTCCAGTGCCGAGGACGAACATATCATGACCGTGCAAGTGGATTGGGTGACTGCAAATAGTGACACGTAGTCAGCACACTGCTATGATAATGGCCATTTACTCAGAGAGGGGGGAAATGTTCCCTGTACACCCTTTTTTATGATTTTAGGTACGGTATGGAAAGTTACTTACGGGATGGGAGGGGCAGGATTGTTTCCATCGATAATCTGCTGAATGACCCAGTACGTCCACTGCGAGCGGTCAGTAAAACTTGCATAGCAAAAGAAAGACAGCACTTGTCAACGGTAACTTACAGCGGTATTCGGGTTAACCTCAATGAGATTGTACTGTCTCGGGTATGACTCGTTGTGCTTGGTGAGATATTCGAGTGTGGGTTCGGAAGGATCGATGCTGTCAAAGAGAAAATCTGTCAGCGATTTTATGCACAGGTTATGATGTGTAATGGGTTTGGGACATACACCATTGATGACCCATTTACGGTCCAAAGTACCAGGCTCTCGTTGTTTGTCTTTCAAAATTCTGTCAGCTTTTTTGTTCACACCGATTTGGGGTTTTTTCAAACATACGGCGACAGTGTTTTCGAACGTAATAGGCAGGTCCTGGGCTTGAGCTGCAAAGGGGTCACTTGGTACATTCCTGGGGATTTGAGGTGTCGATTGCGGATCCATGCAGACGGTTGGTGGGTTGGGATTGGCAGTCGTTGTGGGATTGGCCAAGGTCGAATTCTTATAGGTAAAGATAGCACGCCCGACGTTGCCGTTCTTGATAGCGCTTGCGCAAAGGCCTTCGGCCTCCGCTCGGAACCAGAAATTTCCATCTCCGCTGGGTGTTTCGGTAGCGTGAACGATTACATCGTATCTCTGACCGATACCGATGAGGATCCAAGTTGTATTGTAGGGGACAACTGGGACAAAATCTTCAGCGATGACAGTGAAGTTGTGTCCATCAAGAGAAACGCGGGCGGCAATGTCCAGTGCAGTGTTGACAAGGCGTAAGCGATGGCTTTTTCCAGGCTCGAGAGCGACATTGTTATACTGTCCGCCACCATTGGCATTCTTGTTGGTACCGTTGATAATGATGTTATCGCCGGATTGAGGAGCAATGAAGGCTCGGCGAGCGGCTTGGTAGGCGGTAGGGTAGTACCAATCCGATATGGTGTCTTCAAGCATTCTATTAGCTACGCCTTCATTACCAGGAGTATTTGTACTCACAAGTGCCCAAGTCTGTGTCGTAGTTGGCAGTAGCTGGACCATTGATACTATACATGCGTTAGCTAACATGCGACATAACTGGCTGAAAATGACGTACATGATCGTTCCAAGAACACCATCGCCGTACTGTGCGCTAAAATGCGAGTGATACCAAGAGGTTCCGTATTCCGTGGCTTTGAATTTATAGGTTTTGCTGTCACCGGGAGCAAGTGCGCACTCAGTTACTCCATTCACCTAAGTGGAGTCAGCATTTATGATCATCCAGAACATAAGCAACCAAGACCGTGGACTTACACCATCCTCTGTATTGGAGCCCAGTTGGCGTAGGCCGTGCCAGTGAATTGAGGTTCCGTTGTGCTGGAGCTGGTTCCTCACGGTGATCTCAAAGGTGTCACCCCAATCTCCAATGATAGTGGGACCTACAGATATGGTCAGCGTTGGGTTGTATATGTGGAGAGTATTTCTCTTTTACCGGGCAAAGAGTTATTGATAAGCATGCAGACCCTTGCTCCAGCACCATCTGGATTGCAGGTTGTGTTGGTAATCACCAGCGTGTAGCGTACGGTTTTTCCCTGAGGCCATGACTCGTATTGATTGGTGTTGGAGTCAAAACCAGGAAGCCAGCAGTTCCGGCTGGTAGGTCCGTTGGTACATGCCTGCTTCTTTTCGAGAGATTGAGTCTTCTCAATAGAAGGAGAAATGTCAAGACGCTTGGCTTGAAGTGGTTTTGCTTGAATTATGGGAGCGGAGATGGCAACCAGCGCTGCTCCCCAAGCGAGGAAAGATTTCATATTGAAACTAGTTTCTGTAAGAATATTTGACAAGGAATCAACCGAAGAGAAGCACAACGTAGGGAGGCAAAAGATTGCAGAGCCAGCTTGATGCTGAGGTGAGGATGTGATTGATGATGGGAGAAGCACTGACTTATATATCCCACTCGCCAACATGTTTGGGGGACCTGATCACGCCAAAAGGCTAAAAGGCATCGTTGAATACGATAAATAGGTTTTAGTTAGGTAAAACATGGGTGGTAGATGGTATTATTGAAGCTACGTTACTGGTCCCCGGGTAGCGGTTCGGGTTATCAGCTAGGTAACGCTCGTATATGCTATATATAAATCAGCTCTATACACCTAACCCAATCATAATCAAAATTTACAGAAATCTACGATACCGTTCTCACTGTATTACTGATTGAATATCGCATTGTCTAGCCTTACTGTAAAGTGAAGTGCCCTCAAGCTACTGCCATAGTCTTAGTTGCAGAATAACGGGAGTTGACGGGTGGCTTAGGACTGCCGTAGTTGCATAACCAACCCTCTGAATTGAGAAAAAGGGTGTAGTGAAGGCTTCATCTAATGGTTGAAGGTCTTGAAAACAACTGTGCAGACGGGCATTGACCTAGAGGCTTGCAGTAGTGAACTTCTCTACACTATTGAATGCAAGTGATCAGAGTTCAGCAACTCCAGAATGTAGTCTTGGCAACTCAGTATGGGTCGATATATGTGATTTGATTGACTGTTTGCAAGTTGGACTCCTGCAAGGCCTTTTTTAGCAAGAATCCTGCTTCTCGTGTTAGTGGAGTGAGATTTTGCTGCCTTCGTGAAATATTAAAAATCCACATGACAAGCTCACATTGCAAGACAAACTAATCATGTATGGTCTAAGTACTCGCGTACCTTGCAGCTGGGAGGCTTGTTCGAGGCACACGTCCAAGAACCATAGGTAAGCTGTAATGGTGTACCCAGAGCAATTCGGTGTCACAAAACGCCCGATAATGCAAGAATGCTGCAGGGAAGACATCTCCTCACTGACCATTTCTTGATCCAGAATCACAGGGTTGCATTCGGCTGCGTTCGGGGTTAGAAAGTCGAAATCCGAGTTCAATATTTGGAACCGAATGCAACACGGAGCGACCCGTGAAGCTTCCAACATTCCATGTACCGGTCAAATGCCACCAACATAAACTCTCAGAACAGTCTGCGTAAGCGAGATGCCTACAAGAATGCCTTGGGCCTAGCGAACACGCCGTAGACTAGTGGGGTCTATGGCTGACTTGAAAGTGTCCGAAGGCAACGCCTGGAAGCTTATGTGATTTTTCAACAAGAGTAAAACATTGTCCAGCACAATGAAACTGTGCCACATGTCTTGAGAAGCTAAGTCATCTCTTCCCTCAGCTTCACAGCGTTGAGGCGTAACGATTCACCTGACGCCAAGATGGGCGATCTAAGTGATTATCAGGCACAGCTACGCTCTTGACCACGAACGGTCCCCTGAGGGACCTCGTTTAGAACAGCCGAAAGATGCATGAAGTGTATCGGCATTTCATGAATAGAAGATCCCAATGCTCTTCGTATCCGCCACACCCCTAACTACTGTACCGGGTCTTTGGAGCGCATGTACTCTGGCCCGATATCCAGGTCCAATTGCCGTAGTCTGTCGGCCCCCCCCTTCCCCCTAGCATAAACCCTTCGTAGGCAGGCTACCACCATGTATGAGATTTCACAACGTCTCAGTGCGTTATTAGGATTGATGCACGTGAATATTCAGCATGAACTTGGCATGGTACCAGCTTGGACTTTCAGTGATTTTCAATCTAGTCTAGATGTTTATACTAGCAAAAGTAACTCATAGCTAAGAATGGGAAAGAAAATGTCGCTCTGCCTCCTTGCTACGCGGGCCGGACCTTAAGCCCAGTAGTCGAACCCTGCGGGATGCTGCAAGTACCCTGAGGATGCCACGAGATCCGACAGAATTGGAACCGGCAGTTCATTTCTGAAAGATCGTGTTGTACTTGCATAGCGCGGGCCAATGATTCGTATTCTCTCGTGATGACACACCTGTGGCGTTCGATACGGCAGCAAAAGCGGATACCTTACATAGAGGTCGGCTATGTACGAAAGTATTGGTAGCCAGGCTACAGCTTATCAAACCGCTGACATTTGTCTACAGTAATGCAGAAGGTCAACTGCGTTGAACAAGGAAGACGGATGCTTGCAGTACGGTGTAGGGAATCACAACGGTAGGTAGATAAAATCTAGGGACATACTTACTGCAGGACGTGTAGGTCAGAGTGCATAGTACGGTAGATAATTTCGAAAGGGCTTAGCGAATAAAGTTTCGCGTATTCGGCTCCTGCGGGCTGACAGGGTGATGGTTACCACCTACTACCTAGTTACATACTTACTAGCAGGTAGGAGTCAGTGCTACCACCACCAACCTCTTCGACGCACGTAAGTATCCTTGAATGTCGCGTATGTACGTCCAATCGTGTTCTCTGCACAGCGATGTCCGTACAAATCCCTGACCTTGGCCAAAAACAGACTGATCGATATTCTCGTCCTGGATGCTTTGGTTTGAAAGTTTTCGTGTGCGGCTCGTATCAATAGTCTATTGATCTCGATGATTTCTTTGTCATTCCCATGCTTCTTGCTTTCCGGGCTGCCGGGCCATGTACCGAGGTTCGTATACTAATCTTTCAGTGTTTATCTTTCCTCTCTCTCCATCGTCATTGCTGTCAGGACACGCTTACCGACACTTCGGTACACCCCCGAAAATTAATACATGATACAGACAAGGTCCATGTAGGTATAAGAAACCAACCATGCTAACGGTTCGGAGATGACGTTCCGGCAGCTAAAATAGGGAACCAAGGATTCACCGTTCTGGGTCGGTGGTCAATTGTACATGTGGCATTTTATCGTCAGCGCTAAGCCCCACCCACACACGCGGCGAGCATACTCTGACTTTTGGGAGGGTGTTGAAAAGAAAATCACAGTCTCGGGTCACTCTTCGATATTAAATCTTAGTCGAGCATCTCGAGCGGTGGCCAATACCCTGCCTACTGAATGACCTGCTGGAAAGGCGACGAGACACTGGACTAGTCTAATCAGCACTTATCGCAAGTTTGGTAATATCTTCTTACACCAGATCAACCCCTTACCAGTCGCCACGATAGACAGCCATGTCTCTGCACATCAACCTAAAGCCTTTGGGCAGTCTACGCCGCTGTCATCAACAGATGTAAGATCTACATATCGCTAATCATGCCATTACTGCGCCTCCTGTTGGTCAGATTCTAGTATTCGAGTTTTGCTGACAACCAACAAGTATCAATATCGGCAAATCCCGCAGAGGCTGAAGTCTGCAGCCCTCCAAGCTGAATCATTCAGCTGTGTTGGCCAGTACCTCGGATGTCTAGATCGATGTCTCCTTATGTTTCCTGGATTGGAAACATCATTGCCAGGCGCAATAGTAAACGGCACTAGCTTCAATAGTATCAACCCTGCATGTGTAGACACGCCGAATCAAGCAACATACTGCGAACACGTGATATTTACGCGATTTATTTTCTATGTGAACATAGGTACGCACGCATGGAGGTGAGGCCATTGGCCGGCTGTATGGTTTCCACTAGCATGAAATTCGACGAAGACGCCCCCCCTGATTCTGTTAATTCAAATATATATACTCAATCGCACCTGTTTCCCCTGTCAAGCTGTTTCAACCTTTTTGGATTTCGTATCTCACAACTGCCCCATTACTCGATTTCTCCACACAGCATCACCTATCAGGTATGACAGCATGGTTGGTGTTCCTAAATCAACGGGCTGTGCTATCTGCAGGAAACGCAAAATAAAGGTGAATTTTGATTTTTAAATCAAGGGAGTGTTTATGAAGAAATAATCAGCAAGTCTGACATAACCAAGTGCGATGAAACCTGGCCCATCTGCATTCATTGTCAGAAAAATGGAAAGCATTGCCCCGGGCCTCCCTCACGCCATATGTTCAAAGATCTTGGACCGACATTGGTTTCCGATGACTCGACTTCAATTTTCAGCCAGAAGCAGTCAAATTCTAGTATGCGTAACCGACCGTGAGCATTTCTGGTCGAGGAGCGTACTAATATAAAACGTGGGATAATGCAGCAGGGAGAAAAAACAAAATGGGTCAACACAAACCATCACCAGCAAATCGAAAAGCACAACCTCTAAACGATTCAAATCCCCCGGGGCTGTCTCTTCTCTCTTTGTCATTTGCGGCTGCCTTTCCGTCACCACAACATCGCCTTGCGCAGACACTAGTCGAAACATTGCGCAGTAAGAGTTTCGGACTCCAACTCTCCAACCTTATACATAATGGGATCCCTCCCAGAATCGGTCATAGTGCTGCGCTTGACGCTGCTGTGAACTGTTTAGTTCATGCACAACTCTCATCTGCCCAGCAAAACAATTCTAGGGACATCATTGACCCGAGATCCTATCTACGTGCTGTTCAAATGCTTCAAGTCAGCCTGGAAGACCCTCAGGAAGTATTTTCACCCAACACGCTTTGCGCAGCTGTACTCTTAGGAGTTATTGAGGTGAGTGTCTAGTTAACAGCAACTATCGAAGGGATATCAATATGACGGATACAGGCTATGGCAGGCCCAAGAGCAGGCACACGATATTTGTCTCATATACGAGGAGTAGGTCGACTAGGTATGTATAGAATTACAGAGCGATTTGAATCGCTGCATGTGAATCCAAGGGGTGTGCACAATCTATTGAATTTTTTTACTGACCTTGTACCTCTTTATCGTGTAGTGGAGCTGCAAGGCCCGGTTAAGTACTCGAAGGATGAATTCTTGATAGAAATTCTGCAATTTAGCAAAGGAGGTATTGTATGTCGCCCCGTCCTTTGATCAGCTGCACCTCTTTCGCGATGTTTGATGAACTTGCGAATTGTAACAAAAAATACATATTAATGCTACTGTAGATAATGAGTTGCATCTATGACACAAAACGGTGCTTTTTGGCGGCACCAGAATGGCATGAAGTTGCCTTTGGTAGAGCAGAAAGTTTCCCGGGCGAAGGTGCTCAACAAGAGCTCATGCGACTTTCTGCCATCCTCCCTGCATTTCTATGTGACATGCAGGAACTAAGTGGACATGAAATTGGCCAAAGTATGATTTCTCTGGATAGATCAATTTGTAGAGTTTTTCGTTACTGACATCGAATCTGTCTCAGAAACAACCCTCCGAGATGGATGTGCAGGATATGCGCCGTATCCCATTAACCCCGTGTTCATCTCCCGGGTGGAAAACACCGATGTGGTAAATGGCGCTCGTCGCACGAGGAAATTGCGCAAGGCTCTTCTCGATAAAATCTACCATTTTAAAAAGGCCTTGGAAGATATAAGCTCATCAACCGACTCAAGAAGGTCTGACAGCTCGTATAATTTCAGAACGTCTGCATTCACAGACTTCAATGGAGCATCAGACATTTTGGACATGTCTGATAACCATGCTCTTGCGACGTTTAGTCTTGCCGGTGCGCTTCTGCTTGCGAGTAATAAAATGATGGTACGTCACTGTTCATAATTTCGATATATATATCGATCTAAAGCCATAACTGATCAACCTCACATGGTTATGTAGATGGAGTTACTTCCGCCCAGCGAGCCTTCGTACTATGCTTTAGAAGCTGAGTCGCGAATAAAAGCATATGAAATATGCAACACGCTCCGAGCGGCGCACAGCAACAAGACGCTAGAGTCTTTCAGTATGTCCTTTGGTTTGATAATGGCGTACGAATACTGCACGCCAACTGCGCAAGAATGGATTCTCGAGATGATGAATGCATCATTGGTGACGACTGTGTGGTTTGATGAATTGATGCGTAGAATGAATGAAAAATTCTACTTGGGAGCTTAATATTCGTGAGTTGCAATGTCGTACAAGACATGTACGGGGATTATCGGCAATGTGGCACATACGTGCTTTTGCTGGATAAAAATGTCGGTGGATAGGCAGTAGACATCCACGCGGATGTCAATATATCCGGCACTCACAAACGTTTCAGCTAAGATAATACTCTATATAGGATTTTTATAGAGTAAAAGTCTAGATTCTTAGATAGTAGAATTATAAAAGATGGTAAAATAAAACTATAGAAACACTACCCTAGTATTCTACTTACTATTAAGAGGACTATAATTCTAGGGGGAAGAGACCTTTAAAGCTTTATATGTGGAGTGGTAAGTGCTGTGACTGCGGGCTATTTCTACAACTGGGTGACATCGTACTTCAGTATTTTTTTTGTGGGGCTCTAAAATTCTTGCGACGCGTGTAGCTAACGAGGAACCCCGACAAGATTATTTTGTATAGAGCTGCCAGCTTTCATGAGCTATATAAAATAATTACACACAGAGGTACTTCATCGCTCAGGTGGTGAAATGGTATCACGACACGTTGTGGCCGTGTTATTCTGAGTTCGATTCTCAGCCTGGGCAGTTTTTAAACTGCCGATTCGATGGCTTCAGTTAACGGCTACACTTTTTTTTTTGCTTTTTTTTGCCATCTTACTTCTTTTTGGGGTAAGGCATCTCCAGTTACCTTCGCAACGACACCAACAATTTCGTTGTTAGTGACGAGGCCGGCAACAACGACGAGGAGATATCAGTCATTGGTGATGAGGCCGGCAACAACAACGATGATTGGGCCATCGGTGATAGCGCAGACGATGACGACGACCACTCACGTGTTGGCGACGAGGCCGGCGACAACGCTGACGAGGAGTCTGTTATTGATGGCGAGGACGAAGATGGAGATGAGGGACAGCGTCTGACAAGGGGGGGGGAGGAAAAAGACTATTGCGAATTACTACGATGCTAGTAATTATGTTGGCTACGGTAGTGAAGATATCGATGACGATGATATAGAGACTAGGTCGATTGTGAGTATCACTTCAGGGTCAGACGAAGATACTAGTGAATACGAGGAGGCAGAGTAAGAGGTTGCAAAGCATGCATACCGGTATATGCACATATGTAGCCTATTCACATAGTATATTCTAAGTGGGTACACGAATTTCTCTGTTTCATCAATTCCCCACTTCATGACTTGCCTGCTTCACGATCTGCCTGCTTCATGGCTTGCCTGCTTCATGGCTTGCCTGCTTCATGGCTTGCCTGCTTCATGACTTGCCTGCTTCATGACTTGCCTGCTTCATGACTTGCCTGCTTCATGACTTGCCTGCTTCATGACTTGCCTGCTTCATGACTTGCCTGCTTCACGAACTAAGTGCTTCATGAATTGCCTATAAACAGATGTCCTCTGTAGCAACTTCTTTTTTTGTCGTTTTCAATCTCTTTGAAGCAGGATGATGTTTTTAATGATCCTTTACTACCGCGGCGACTCGGCTCCACGCCAGCGTGTACCATCTCCATCCCCTTCGCTCCTCCTTCTAGATAATTCAATATCATCCGTCACGGCTATGGGTCGAGCTTGTTCATCGTCTGTACCTTTGAATGTCCAATAAAAGAAGAAACCAGTGAAGCCAGCAGCGCAGGCCAATCCGGCATACATCCACACCAAGTAAGGGTCTTTTGCAAAAGGTGCGATGAGGATACCAAGAGCGCTACCTACGGCCGAAGTCAAGAGGTACAAGGACATGATAAAGCTCTTCATGCCTTGAGGTGCTTTGGAATAGGCCAACTCTAGACCCGTGACACTCGCTAGAATCTCACTGATGGCGATCAAAATGTATGCGGGTGCCTGCCACGCCACATGGATTTCATTTGGTGCATATTTGTTTTCCCCAATCTTGCCTGCTTCGCAATGAGATGGGCGCCGATAACAGGGGCCGGAGGCGTAAATGCGGGATTGGAGTACAGCTGCGTACGCCATGCCCGAGGCGGCGACAAGAAATCCGCAAGTCATCCGAGCAATCGGCCTGAATGGAATTTTTAGACGCGTGCGTATGAAAGGATAGACTAATCTGTCTAGGAGTGGGATCATGATAATGATTGTAACTGGATCAATGTTTGGCAGAATGTCATTGGGAAGGCCGTGAAGTTGCATTGTCCCCGCTATGCAAAGTTAGTCGCTCCGCATCCAATTCTGGATAGGTGGCACTTCTTACCTTGAGAAACAAAGTTGTTCATCATCTGACTGTAAGTGACCCAATACATGGGGAAAAAGAGACAGATTTTGCACGCTAGAAGCGAAGTCTTCAACTCGTCGATAAATTTATCGTCCCACGGAAGCACACTGACCCCTTTAGTTCGAGCTTGAATTGAAGGTTTCGCCTGATCAAGATCAAAACGGTTCTTGCTGGCGATCCAGAGGGCTCTGAAACAGTTATTAATCACACCTCCTTGGGGAGGTTTGATAACGTATTTGCTTTTGCCGTTTACCAACACAAAAAATCCAACGCAAAACATGAGGAAAGTTAAGAAATAGGCACTCCAAAATCCGACGTGGAGCTCGAGCATTGTCGTAGCGATGGCCGAGATTGATCCAATATTTATACACATATAAAACATCATGTAAATGCGCTGCACTGTAGCCTCCGGGTCAACAACAACTCTTCGGCCATTTGGTAAATTTTTAATAAAGGGCTTTGTCGATCGCACTTGTTCAGCAATCAAAGGTGAAACATTGGCTTTGATTCCGCCGGTGCCGATGCCAATGATGACCATAGCTGCAATGAGTCCTGGAAGCGCTCCGCCTTTTTCAATAGACACAGGCAGCGAAGTAGCGAAAAGAATGAGTATTCCTACCATGTAAATAATGGAAAAATACTTAATAGTCTGATACTTTCCCAGAAATTGATCAGCAACTACAGCGCCAAAGATTGGCGTGACGTAGCACCATAGTTGGAAAGCATTGCCAAAGGCGGTTGCCCCGGATTGAGCCAAACCAAGTGCTCCAGGCAAGCCGTTGGAGTCATGGTATTTGTTGGCCATGTAATTTTGGAAAGGCCCGGATAAGCCGTAGTATGCGAAACGTTCACACAGCTCGACAATTGCTACAAGGAAAGCTCCCCAAGGGAGCTCATCTGAGACTTTGGGAAGAGTCATGAGCTCATTCGGCGTTGGATTCTCGCCGTCAGGAGCTGTAGTCTCAGTGCTGAATCCGTCCTCTGCACCCTTCCTGTTATATTGTCAGCGGCGGTACTATTTGTATCCATACTTGGTGTATGTGTACATTCGAAACGGACTGTGACACCATTTGACATGTTTTTATCGCGTTTTCAATTAAAGAAAAGATGATTGTAAAGAGCCTCTTGCTAAGGGGTGGAAAAAAAGGTTCTGGAAGCTTACTGCAAATCGTCATCCTCGACATCGTATCCCGCATCTCCATCCTCAACTTGCGCTACACTCATGTACGCACCTCTGTCTTCCCTTGACGAAGCATTCCATCCTACCGACATGATGGACTTATTGTCGAATGTCTTGCAAACCCTGGTCTAGATAAAAACTGTGCAAAGCTCGACACCCCTATCATCATCGGCTAGACATGTGTTGGTGGTGATTCAGTACTCCTAAGCGCGAACGCGGTGGATCGGATGGATATGCTAAGGACTGAATAGCAATAAGCAATTATGTATTTTCACTTCAGGTACCGGTAGTATGAAATATTGCGTAAGAGTCGTTGAAGTCGTCAGCTGAAGCCACGATATTCGAAGGTTTGAAGCTAAGGATGAGACGGAACCCCGTTCCTTCTATGCCGCATTCGGAATTGAATACGCCACACTCCCGCCACAACGTGGCACGGCGAGATTAGTGTACTTTTGATCCATGTTGAGTAGTACATCAACAAATGACTGGATTTGTAAAACCTCATTGAAAAAAATGTTCGCGTATGCTGATAGTATAGATTGTCAAGAAAATGGGTCTTAAGGATACCTAACACCAAATTGTCCTATGTTGCTTGAGCACTCAATACGAGCACCAGACTCCTAGAAAACAGGACAACCTTGCCGTGATTAACGCAACCAAAGAAGAAATAATGACTCTCTACATAATTAACCATCCTCCGCACGAGTTCATCGCACTAACATGAACTTGCCATTGAGTACATCACCATCGTATTTGTTTTTGTAAGGCCACAGCTTGCGAATCCCACATCAGCCACACATCAGTTCTGTATTTCAGACACTTCCCGCCGGCAATAACTTTGTCACATACTCTAGATTTTAAGTATTCTTTTGTTGCTGTATTCCCTCTATACATTCCACATGGACGCTTTGACGTGCGTCGTTCGATTCAGCTCCACCATCGTTAACTTGTGGATTTTTCAAGTAATCCCACAAACCATGATCCAACCTCCGTCGCTGCGACTGATTCTGTGCTCCCATCGAACCCCTTCGCATTTGTGATTCCAGCATCGCCGACTCGGAGTCGCGGTTTTGGAGTGTTCGCTGTTTGTGCCGTAGAAAACCTTTCCTACAATCCAGCACCCCGATTGTGCAACCCATAACCAATAACACGACGACCACAGCGACACTGGCGATGATTCCGATTTTTGTCTTGCTGTCGAGACCACTGGTTCCGAGTGAAGATGACATTGGGATGGGTTGCCGCAAGGATTTATTGAATGCAACGCGATGTGTGCGAGGGGTTTCCGTGTCTGCTCGACCTCTCAATCCAGCGGTGGAAAATTAGATCGCGGAAACCAGATTTTCGGTGGTCGATACGAATTAAGAGCTTGATCTATGAGCGGCTGCGGCAATGGCTTTGTTCCCCTGTAATAAGATCGTCTCTGCTAAATTTCCCGACACTTAACGTCGATACGATCCACGCTGTGGCTGACAAGAGGTTGCGGATAGATAATATTTGTAGAGCAGCTGTTGCTGTGCTCTGCTTCAAGGAAGTCAGGAGTTGAACTACTTTGTCTCTAGCTACAAGTACGTACGGCCCATGACTAGTAAGTGACAGACAGGTCATATCGATAGCGCGCCTATCAATATCAATCTTTTCAGTAATTAGTCCGACGACGTAAAGTAGAACCTGCTGCCAGGCCCAACCTGCAAAGCCGACCCAACACCTTCCTCGTTGAATGAATGACAGAACCTTGCAGGCCATCATCGATCGCATATCTAGCAGTCACGAAGATGTATGAGTTGCATATTCAGGGATTGGAGTGTGATACAGGGATGCAGCAGGTGGGGGTGTCACAGCAGGACGAGCCCAATCTCCATGAATCGGAAACAACGAAAAGTTGCCACACTCATACAGACGAGCTCTTATAGGGACACTAGATCAGAAAAATGCGTTGCCGAATGCACGAGATTGCTCTTTTGAGGTTCAAGCAGCAGGCCCACGACCACGCATGTTACAGCCAGATGTGATAGAAGGTGAATCCAGGTATACATAATAGATATACCTACTAAGGCACATTGCCTAACAGGTGCATTTTGCTTTGAAAAAATCGTCCAAAAGCTTCTTGAGCTCCGCTGCTTTGCTGCCATTGGTCAGGCTGCCCCGGATCCATCCAGGGAGCTTAGCCTGAATGCGTTCCCCACCGTAGCGTGAATCCAACATGAGAATTGCAGCGTAATCTGCTCGATGTCGAATCGCACGTCCCACACATTGATTGACTGCACGCATGCATGCGTTTTCATAAAAGTCGCGTGCTGCTGCTTTCCCGTCCTGCCCCACATTGGCTGCCTTTGACGAGATATATTGCGCTTTTGCCTTCCACTCTGCAGAATGAGGGTTGGGGAATGGCAGGCCCACCACAACGACACCTCGGCCGAGAGAGTCGCTGAAGTTAATGCCTTCGGAAAGTGTACCACCAATTACAGCAAATAACAGTGCCCCACGACCATTGCCTGAGGTCACAGCATTGCTGTAAGCACTCAATACTGAATCTACAGCCGTCTCTTTCCTTGATGAGTCACTTTCCAAGGCTTCGACGGATTGGTTGCGCTGTTCGAAGAAGATTGGTTTGATGCGTTGCATCGCTTCCCAGCAGGAATCCTTTTCGGAAGATAGATGGAGCCTTTTCCAAGCGGCTATGCATGTGTCCAGATAGGTGTAGCTGGGGAAGAACACAACCACACCATCAGGGATGTGCTGTATGACATCGAGAAGGGTATGGCTAAGGTTTATCATCTGTGGCATACGTCAGTATGGAGTAAGTCAACAAAATGGGTATCGTACCATGTGATCCGAGTTACGTTTTTCAAATGTGAAGTTGAACTCAGCTCCTCCGTGCGTCTGAACGACAGGGACGGCCAGGAGATTCGACGGCGGCACAACATGACCGCAGGATAATTTTTTTATCCTGGAAGCATCTAGGTAAGACAATAAATGTCTCTCATAATCACTCATCTGTAACGTGTAAGCAGTGGAGAAGTAGAGTGCATGGTTCAGGGCGCACCGGAGACATTGTACCACCAGCTAGGACAACGGCCCGGGCATCTTCAACAATGTCTTTGAAGTGGTACGTTGGATCTAAGAGTAGATATTTCAGTGTAATGCTGGTTGACTCTTCCCTCGAATAGAAGAAGCGGCCCTCGTCTGACGGGTTCATGAGAGACAATAAGAACGATTGTACATGGGTTAAAACAGGCACTGTCTGCTTTCTATTCTGCTTTTGGACAGAAGAGGAGCTCTGCCCTTCGTTGGCAGATTTTAGTTGCTCAGAATATAACGTATACCCATCAACCTTGCGAGCCAGCTTACTCTCCTGTAGATAAGTGTTCAGTTTATAAATGTTGATCAGATCGACTCCTTTGCCGGACATGAGCTCGCCCAGTTCGACCACACCATCAGTAACATGCGTTTGTGCTTCTTTGGTCTGAAGATATGCGATGATTGAATCCATAACGCGTATGGTTTGTGCGACATAAACACGGTTTTTCCCTTTCAATCTATTGCGGAATTTTTGCAAGTATACCGTGAGCTGCATTCGAGCTTCTTGCACTTGGGTCAGTGTTACAGACAAGGAATGGATCCCCACTATAGCATCCATAAGGTTGTGCGCTTCATCGATAATTACAATGTGGTCTTTGAGAGATAGGTCCAGTGCCTCGCGTGCAGCCTTTTGCAATAGTAGAGGATATGGCAAGGTGATAACCTGTCAAGTCAGATTTTGAGCTGGGTGGGGGATCGCTATTCATACCTCGCAGTCTTTGATCGTTGAACGAGAGGCATAGTAAGGGCAGATACCAAGCTTTTTTCCTAGCATACCAAGGTCTTCTATGTCTCTGATTTTTGCCAGCGTATAATCGCGGAAGTCGTTGACTAGAGCTTGATTACCATTTTTGGGTATGAACGGGCATTTGCAACTTGACGACGTGCCCGGCTGCTGTAGCTCAAGACATCTTTCATTGATCGCTGTAGCATTTCCGAGACGGCGCACAGCAGGATTGATGCATAGATTTTTTCTCGAACCCAGTGTGAGGTGTTTGATGTCTTCAATTAGCGGATCCGACTCACAGCCTTCTCCTTGAAGTGTAGTCGTAATGGCTGGGGGCATTTTCACACGCCGTAGCTCGTTTGAGAATTGGGTCAGCTGTGAATGTGTTCTCGAACAGAAGAAGACGGCAATCTCGTGGGGCCTGTCGTCCTCAGAATCTTCGTCGCGTTTCAACGACATGCCGAGTTCCTGCATCAGCCGCTGGGTGTCAACAGACAGGCCCGAATCATCAAACATTGGTCTTTTCTGGTCCGGCAGATCACCGTCACTGTCATAATCGTCCAGAGCAAAATGTGTTTCGTCAACCGGTACGTCATCATTCCCAGCAGCGGAGGTTCCAACCAACTTCTGCCGTTTCACACGCGGCCCACCGCCTTCGAAAGATTCCTTGACTTGTTTTTCTTGTGCTTTAGCCCTCGCTATGCGACCTTCAAGCTCCTGTCTGCGGTTGAGGGCCTCCTGCTTTTTTTTCTTGCGGGCATGATCTAACATCCACGCAGGCTCATCGCTGCTTGGAGGCTGAGTATCCGGATAGCCTGATTCGAACTTTTGTTTTTTGTGATCACGCAACCATGTGAGTGCTCCGCATATCAGACTCAAGGATTTGCCGGTTCCTGTAGGAGACTCGAAAATTCCGACTTGGCCATTTTCAAGACAGTGGTAGACGGCTTCCATAAACTGCTTCTGGATGTCGTAGGGCTCGAAGGGATGGTGGAAATCGCGATCCATTATGTGGTTGGTTTCTTCTATTGGTTGATGGACTATAAGCGATGCTGCAACCGGCCAACTGGTCGTTCTGCTAGAGTAAAACCAAATGGAATGGTCAAGACAGCGACATGGAAAGTCGTTCAACTAGGTAAGCAATCCTTGCTATGCTGCGTTTCCTGGGTGCCATGTTCCAGATACAGTACAAAACACGCGATACTTACGCGCCACATCCCGCGCCCCAGCCACATCCTCAACTGTGGCTGAACAGCGGGGCGGGCAAGTAAACATAGCCAACATCCCCCACATTTCGCAGACATACCACATTGATACACCCAGTGCGCAACGAATCTCGGCCCTCTTACACACTTACGGGTATACGGCCATACGCGCAATGTCTCTCATCTCTGGTTCGTCCCATTGCAACAACAACCGACACAACTTGCTCAACATCCCCAACTAACGCCGATGCCTAGACGCCATCTACGCCGCCTCTCCGACTACCGCACGAGGAACACCGACTCCCCTCTCCTCAGATCCAAAAGGAGAGCGTATCGCGTACGCTTCGGGTAAATCCGTATTCTTGCGATCCATCGACAATCCTGCCATTAGCAAGCAGTACACCCAGCACACCGCACAAACTACAGTTGCCAGATTTGCTCCGAGTGGCTATTATGTTGCATCAGGAGATGTCTCGGGCTCCGTCAGAGTTTGGGATTGTGTAGGAGAAGGTGCTACGAAAGGCGAATATCATATAATCGCCGGAAAAATAAACGATATTGCGTGGGACGGAGATTCTCAGCGCATTGTTGCCGTAGGAGATGGGAAAGAGCGGTTCGGCCACTTCGTGACAGCTGACAGTGGTAATTCTTGCGGAGAAATATCCGGTAAGTGGAATATTGATCCGTTCTGCCAAGACGAAATGAGCAAGGAAAAAGAACAGCAATTCAGTGAATGAAGACGTACAAGAAATGAAGCTTCTGGAACCCCGTTGCACGTACAAATGTGGACACTGAGAAGTGGGCAGGGCATTCGTCGCAGATCAATACCGTCTCTCTTCGACAGCAAAGGCCATTCCGTGCTGTCACAGGATCTGATGATACTAGTCTTGTCTTTTATCATGGGGCGCCATTTAAGTTCAATACTAGTCTCAGGGGTCAGCATAACCGCTTCGTGTTTGGAACTGCTTTCTCGCCAGACGGTAGTCTATTTGTTTCGGTCGGAGCAGATAAGCGCATTTGGTTATACGATGGCAAGACAGGTGACCCAAAAGGAGAAATAGGTGCCGGTGAACATACAGGGAGTATCTTTGGTGTTTCCTGGGCCAAAGATTCTCGTCGATTTGTGAGTTTGTTTTATGTGCACCTAGCATGGCGTTTTGCGGCTTTCGTGGCTTATGTAAATACTCACAGTGGATTTTACTGACTTTCTTTCACGGCTTAGGTGACAGCAAGTGCTGATCAAACGGTGCGTATATGGGATCCGGAAGCTGGCAAGACTGTCCAATCATGGAGAATGGGAGATGAAGGTGTGCCCAGTATACCGGATCAGCAGGTCGGTGTGGTCTGGCCAAGCGGCCGTAGCGACGGTTTGATCATCAGTGTGGATCTCGAGGGAAATCTCAATTATCTCGTTGATGGGAACCCCAAGCCGTCACGTGTTGTCCACGGTCACCAAAAGAACATCACCGCTGCTGGCATCTCCGGGTCCACCTTTTTCACAGGTAGCTATGAAGGACGTGTCTTAGCATGGGATGTGGATTCCGGAGTTGCGGAGAAAGTCGACGGCGAAACCCATTCAAACTACGTGGCAGGCATTACTGCCTCTAATTCTAAGAATGAGGCTGAAGTTTTCACGGTTGGCTGGGACGATACCCTTCGGTCGGTATCTGTCCCGAGCAAAATCTTCACGGGCACTGCAGCACAGCTTAAATTTCAGCCTAAGGGTATCGCTTCAACATCAGATGTTGTTCTTATCGCGTCATCTGATTCGATAATGGTTTACTCAAAGGGCAAGCAAATAAGTGCGTTCCCTGTCAAGTATGTCCCTACGTGTATCGCTACACATGGTACAAACGTTGCCGTCGGAGGAGACGATAAA
This sequence comes from Periconia sp. R9002, assembly GCA_023627715.1. Taxonomy (NCBI): domain Eukaryota; kingdom Fungi; phylum Ascomycota; class Dothideomycetes; order Pleosporales; family Periconiaceae; genus Periconia; species Periconia sp. R9002. The sequence continues at coordinate 588,537 of JAMAHW010000016.1, read as the reverse complement.
CTAGTACACATCTATACACTTTCGGGCACTGATCTGAGGGACGCCGGTATCGAGTTGCGTCGTGCAACTGCTCCCATTTCCGCACTTGCCTTTTCAGGATCCGGTGAGAAACTGGCTGTGGGTGCAAACAACGGCAAGATCTACGCTTTCAACACGTCCGGTGAGTGGAAACTCATTACAGACCGATGGTCTGCCCATACAGCGCGTGTGACCTCTCTTGATTGGGATGAGTCGGAAAAGTACACTGCAAGTGGCTCGCTCGACACGAATGTTATGGCATGGAGCGTAGAAGACCCTGGCAAGCGAATCAAAGCAGTGAATGCGCATAAAGATGGTGTGACTGGAGTGGCGTGGGAAAACGCTGGAAAAAAGATCTTATCGACCGGAGGCGACGCGACTGTCAAAGTTTGGAAGATGGAGGACTAAGAGCCACAGAAACAGGTGGCCCTCTCTCCCCCACCTTCACAAAAGACATTTTCTATTTTTCCAGGGCAATGATTCTGGGAGGCATGTACGTACAGGCTCATATCCAGCAAGCGATCAAGTGAATGGATAGGTTCGAGAGAATAGACAGATTGTTTATGATGTGCATGAAGCGCAGGGGCTGTGCTTTTCGGCCGGGAAAGAAAGAGTGAGGCGGACGCGTCCGTACGTATATGCCGCCAACCACAGCCTGGGAGTCGGAGACGAAGCAGTCTACCCCGCATGCATCGTTGTAGGAATACGAGGCACAGTCTGTTGGGTGGTGTGGCATCCAACGTTTGCCTACTTTCAGCCTGCTCGAATAATCGCACGAAAAACGAGCCAACCGTTGAGCGAGTTCATGCTGTCCTTACAAACATGTGATGAACGAGTCTACATAAACTGCTTCTTGCCACTAAACTTAAACCAATCTAAGACCTCCATTCCATCGAACCCAGTACAGCTTCACAATATCCCATTTCGAAAACCCTCCCCATTTACTCATGGAGCAGTTCTATTATCCCAACCTACATGACACTGACAGCCAACACCTCGAAGACCTGAACCAGAATGAGTTCCTCGTATCGGTTCCTCAACAGTACAACAGTATCTCTCAGCAATACACCGGTCAAAATCCACTGCCACCCTGGCCCACATGTGAGCCGTTCAACCCTATTACGCAACAATCAACGGTCTTTTCAGAGCCATGTGTTAGCCGAACGAGCACGATGCGTCTGGACGGAAGCTTCGGATACAACAGCAACGGCTGCGAAAATTGTGCGGCGCCGTCGTCATCGTCGGAGACCACAAAAGACTCCATAGGGTAAGTCCCACTTCCTACAGTCATAGAAGTTGAGTGAGATGCTATCATGTCAAGGGAATCCAAGATTGCAACTGGAGCTAATGTAACGTTTCTTTCCTAACTAAGCAGCTGTTATCCATCTTTCCAGGTTGTTCCTCGGAAATGTCACAAGGAAAAAGTGAAGCAGGTAGTGACATAAACCACCTCTTTACTGCATCAAAACTCCTGGTGATAAGTCCGGAATGGTCCGAGCATGGTGATAATCGACAAAATTCAAAGATTACAATCACATACCTACGGTACATGCCATACACATCTGGTCACTAACCTGATCGAGTGTTCTATGTAGAGTCTTCACGCGGATCACTCTACTAACATCCTCTAAGGATAGGTCGAAATTGCTGCTTTCCTGGTTGGTGGTGATGATCTTTCCCCTTGATGCTAGCAAATATGTCCCAACACGATGGAATTGGATCCGAGCACCACTCAAACTGACGGTACCGTCATCACTGGAAGCCGGTGTATGGACAACAGACTACACATTGCTACCTCCTAATATTGGGCCCCCGCACGTTCTTGAGTTGAGCGCCCGCACAAGGCTGTCCATATTTCGCGTTACTTTATACAGGTCGGTAAAATTCTTTTTTATCAGTGGTCGTTTGCATCATTACCAACTGTTTTCCCGGGAGCCTAATTCCGGCCACTTGCATGCGGTACCGACAGAGGGCATCACATTGATCTCAGTAGGCCATTTAACGTGGAAAAATCTGGCTTTGCGGGTTCTTCACGTGCCGGACCTACCTTGGAACCATGTTATAGTTCTCCCAGCATTTACGATCCAAGATGGCCTAATAGGATTCGGCATTTCGGGGTCTAAATTTGCATGATCACAACATATATGCCAGAGTAGGAATAATGGAAACACACTAGCCAAAGCCATGGAAGAGAAGAAAAATACTATGTTGTTTCTATCAAAAAAATCGGCCACTAGTCCCAGGCATCCATATCTAAGCTCACAATAAACGGTTCTTCTTCCACAACATCGCCTATCTGCATCCATCGCATTTTGAGCAACATCTACACACATTTTGGCCTACAACAAAATCGTTCTGGACCCGGGATTGAGTTATAATTTTGGTTCGCGCTTTCCACTACACTATCTGACGTGGCACAAAAAGCTCTCATCAGCCTTACGATTCTCAGAGTGGCTCCTTGATGATGCTATCTCCTGCGCACGCAAATTTTCCCCGTCCAGACTTCTCCCCGATGCACTCTTCGCAGTAAGTTTATTTGCCTCTCTTTGTCCACTCGCCTAACGCCTGTCGCCTAACGCTTGCGCATCCGGACTCCCATAAGAGCTAACATGATATACCATCCTAGTATCGCACCATTTACCACGACCATATCGAACCCACCTCAAACCGCACAAGATGCCTCTGCTTCTATCAGTATGTCACCTCCCATATGCTTCCACTGTCTCCCTTCTTTTTTCATCACATTGCGGCCACCAGTATCCCCCCACGTCTCCCCAAGCTCATCTCTAACTTCGCCACTCCCAGCACCAAACACCCCCACAATGGATTCCCCGAAATCTCCACCATCCGCAGCAATTGGCCTGGTTCTCTCCAATAAAACGTTCTCCTGTCTGCAGCCAGCATGTTCGAACTCGAAAACGTTTGGACGCTTAGCAGATTTATACCGCCATATAACTCAACAACACACACCGGGTCTACGAGAGCACTTTTACTGTCGTCAAACAGGGTGCCCTCGTTCAATTGATGGGCCTTCGGCCGCGAGCGCCGTCCTTCCCAATACCATCAATCTGACAGTCAAAGATGGAGTGAGCAGTGGGCGAGTGCAAAAGAGGAGTGGAACGACCAGCAGTGGGCGGGGTATGGGAGTTGGAAGAGGATGGAGCTTTGGAGCAAGAAAAGATAAGAGGGCGGAGCATGAAAGATTGGTTCATGGGATTGAAAGCGAGGATTTCTGGAATATCCAAAAGGCTAAAGAGAGGAGAGATAGGAAAGGGAAGAAGAGTGCGGAGAAAAAAGCGGGTTCACGAGAGTGAGCGATTTTTCCGGTTGGTGTAGATTTCTTGAACTTTTGACTCGCTGCTTTACCTCTCTCCATCTATTTTCACAATTTCCCTAGGATACTCTCTGTTTCTTTCTTCTTTTCTTTATTTTATCATTTTTTTTTGTTTAACCATCTTTGAACCTTTGTTTTTTTTTGGGTGCTCCGTTCAACTGCATTCAACTAGAATCACTGCTCTATAGTGGTAGAATGGTGAAATAGCAGACCACATGTCGAGATAGAAGATTGTACACTCTTTCCTTCTGTAAAAATCGACGAATGTTCTTTCATTATCGCATCTATATGCAGTCAATTGACACGTCTCTCACACCCCCGTCAGACTCCTGTCTTTGCCGTTCAAAATTTGATTTTCAGATCTCCGTTCATGATTGTTCATCGGGTGTATATTCTGTTCTCGTTATATCTCTCGTTCTTTCATAAGTTCTGTTCATTTTACCAGACTGCCTTTTCTTCTTCCCCCTACATTTTCTTTCTTTTTATGTGTTCACTAGAGGAAGGTTTGAGTCCATACACGGATATCTATGTGCACATTGGTGTATATAAGAGCAAGTTAGTAGCAAGGTAACGCAATATGGCAGGAACATAGATGTTGCCAATAACGTAGGGTGAACGACTCCAATGGAAATAGCACTTTGAACAAAGTTTGCAGATATTGTGGACATGTGTTAGAATGGAAAGCTTCTGTGCCAGATTCGAAAGTCGTCGTAACTTATAATCTACACATCTTGGTCGCCAAATACCACATTGAAGACAGGAACAGCCCATAAGGATGGTACTTCAGCTCAGGATGTTCGTTCGAATATTGGAGTCTGTAATCAAGCTTCGCTACCACTAGATTCAGCCTCTTTCTTCTTTGCCTTAGCTTTCTTTTCTGGTGCTGCGTCTCGGGCCTTCTTGCGATTCACCTGATCACCTATACGCTCACGCTCGCTCACTCCGACTTTTTCTAATTCCTCTTCTCGTGTTTTAAATTGTTCGCTGTCCACATCCATACCTACGAGTTGCTCCAGCAGCTTTATTTCTCGAGCCCAGATGCCCTTATCTTCCTTTTTCTTGCCGTTCGCGTCCTTTGTGTCAATAGGCGTTTCTAGAATCATGGGCAAGCCGTGAATGCGTTCATCATTGACGAGATTGTGGAAGGAACGCAGGCCCAGATACCCAGTACCGATATTCGCGTGCAGATCTCTGTGGGAGGCTAGCGGCGCTTTGCTATCATTGACATGAAGCGCCTTGAGAAATTTGAGACCAATAACTTCGTCAAATTCCTTCATTGTCGATGAATATGCTTCAGGGGTTCGCAGATCATAGCCTGCAGCGAAGACATGGCAAGTGTCTAGGCAAACACCAACACGAGTTTTGTCTTTCACGTGGGAAATGATATCTGCCAGGTCTTGGAATGTACCTCCAATCGTATTCCCCAATGTGGCCATGGTTTCTAAAAGAGGAACAACCCGGCCTGTCGCAGGGTCCTCGTGCGCTTTATTGATGGCTTCGGCAATGAGCTGGATGCCGTTTTCACGCGTTGTAGCGTTGAAGTTTCCGGGATGGAAGTTGTAGTACTGTATGCCAAGGGTATGACAACGCGTGAGATCACTAAATTCGTAGGTCCAGAGTCAGTGTAGCTCAAACAGGAGTAATTCATTGGATAATCAAATTCACAAAACGCCACACTGCGTATGTGATGTACTGATAATACTTCAACACTTGTACACGGGAAAACATACTCGTGGAAAGACTTGTACGCTTGCGCCTTTCGCGATTCATCCGGATGGGCTAGGTTCACCAGGTAGGAACCATGGGGAACACAAGAGTCATTGGCATGAATGTTGTGGGTTTTGCAACCTTCGATGAAAAGGGCGGCGTGGTCGGGATCCAAGTCTGGCGAGTCCCACTTACGCTGATTCTTAAGGAAAAGAGCGAAAGCGTTGGCACTGAGATAGGTTTCGTTAGTATAGAATATGTACAAGCCGTAGGAGTAGGTGTTGTTCACCCTATGTGCATCACGTTTGGAACGGCATTGTGGAGCCCTATTTATGTATGATTAGTGAGTGACATGGAGCAAACGATGAGTGCAAAGCTTTGTGAGAAAGGAACACTTACCTCCAGCGATGCTCACATGTGCGCCAACCAGTAACTTACTACCCACGGTCCGTTGCTCCAAAGGTGTCAGGTCTTGTGCTTTCTGCTTGCCCTGCCTCTTTGGCATCTTTTTGGTTTCGCCGGCTTCCACCACATGCTGCTCCTCGACCATGACTTCCTCCACCTTGACCTTGCGAGTCCGACTTTTTGGTGCGGGGTGAGCTGCTTCATCGCCACTTGCATTATCTGTGTGAACGACTGTCTTGCGCACGCGCTTGGCTACCGTTGCTATGGGTCCTGCCTTGCGCTTCCTCCCACTGGCGGTGGGTTTGTAGTCGTCAGGCGGCGGTGATGGCGATGGTGATGCGTTGGATTTCGATTTCGCAGATTTCCGGGCCATGGTGGCCATCGAAGTGGTACTGCGTTCGCGTGGAGGGTGGAACTGAGAACGACGGTGGAAGCGTATAGAAGCTGCTCTATGGGGGTGGGCAAGGAGCGGAGGTAAACCCGATAGTTTAAGCGGAGGATGGATGAGTGCCGTCGCGAACCGTAATGCAGAGAAATGCATGCAGTATTATAAAGTAATGTAAGTCATCAACATGTATGTTGGTACTATGCATGTCCATAGAATCAGTAGTTAAGATGTCGCGACGCGACGACTCGACTCACCCCAGCTAGCCTCGGGACGGGGGTAAATGTAGTGTAGATGAGATGCGACACGATAAGATAAGATAAGATAATAATTTTCCACACTTCCACCACCACCCACTGCAGTATCCACCCGTGTCTCTACCGTTGACTGGCATTAGCATTTCACCTACCTCCTCCACTGCTATGCCCAAGGAAAAACGCAAGAGAGGCGGCGGTGCCGGCGGCCCGGACGCTTCTCCCTACGCAAAGCCCTCGACCAAAGCCGCAGCCGCCAACAGCGTTTTCAAAATGAATACCAACCTCGGGCAACACATTCTTAAGAACCCTGGCGTTGCAAACGCCATTGTTGAAAAGGCCAACCTCAAGCAGAGCGACCACGTACTCGAAGTCGGTCCAGGAACCGGAAATCTGACGGTGCTTATCCTGCGGAAGGCGAAGGCTGTGACAGCCGTGGAGATGGATCCGCGCATGGCGGGCGAAGTCACAAAACGTGTGCAGGGCTCGCCTGAAGGAAAGCGTCTCAAGGTCCTTCTCGGCGACGTCATGAAGACAGAGCTACCGTACTTCGACGTCTGCATTAGCAACACTCCCTATCAGATCAGTTCGCCGCTCGTCTTCAAATTGCTCAGCCTACCCACGCCGCCTCGCACCGCCGTGCTCATGTTCCAACGCGAATTTGCCATGCGCCTGTTCGCGAAACCCGGCGAGAAGCTGTACTCGCGCTTGTCGGTCAATGTGCAGATGTGGGCCCGCGTCTCGCACGTCTTGAAGGTCGGGCGGGCCAACTTCAACCCCCCGCCACAAGTTGATTCGAATGTCGTCCGCATTGAACCAAAGAATCCCCGCCCGCAGATCAGCTACGAGGAGTGGGACGGTTTGCTGAGGATTGCTTTTGTGAGGAAGAATAAGACATTAAGGGCCGGGTTTTTGGGGACCAGCGCCGTCGTAGAGCTCCTCGAAAGTAACTATAGGTTGTGGTGCGCCCACAACGACGTTCCGGTAGATGATGGACCGCTAGACGCCCCGCTCGATGAACTGGATGGAATGGACGTTGACATGAACAAAGAGGAGGATGATTTCAAGGGATTCTCAGACCCCGATCTCGACGAGGATGAGATGCCGGACTTCTTCAAGCAGACCATTAAGAAGCCTCGAGGAAAGGGAAAGCGGAGGGGCAAGGTGACAGAGCTAGTCAAGGAAAAAATCCGCAAGGTATTGGAAGACGACACGCAGCTCGCTGAGAAACGCACGAGAATGTGTGACGAGGGCGACTTTCTCAAACTACTCTACGCATTCAACAGCGAAGGTATCCACTTTGCATGAGAAAATGACATATTACAGCTTGCATATACGGCGTTTTAGGGGAAATAGTAAGAAGAGAGAGGGGATTTCTTTTTCTTTGCTTCATGCACGGCGTTTAGATGATACCAAAAAGGTTCTCGTAGGTAAAAGTCTATAAGGTAGTGTGTCTAGTCTACAAAGGCAGATCTTACCCGCCCGGAAGGCGGGCATCATATTTCTTCTTCATATTGTCTTACCAACTGGCGTGATTCCTGTAAATAGTCCTTCACTTGTTTGACTGTATACTCTCCCCTGTGAAACTGTGACTCGTTAGCCCTGGCCGAGACGAAAGTCAACAAATACTCCATCACTTACCATGCCTGCTCCCAGGGCAGCGTCTGTTGAGGTCTTCGCAAATACCTCTTCAAAGTGTGCCGGGTTGCCAGCCCCGCTGCTGGCAATCACTGGGATCTTAATGGCTGCCTTGACATCGTTTATGAGCTCTAAGTCAAAACCGCTGTTGGTGCCATCCTTGTCTATGCAATTGAGCAATATCTCCCCAGCACCCATAGCCTCCACCGCAGTGACGAGTTGCCGCACGTCAAAATCTCGTCCCTCGCGGCCACCCTTGATTGTGCATTGGTACCAGCAGTACTGTTCGCCACTTGGCCCCGGTGTGTTCGTCTTGATGGTGTGATGACTGGTCGCCTCGGGCGAAGAAACGTATACCCTTCGCGGGTCCACACTAACGACAACAGCTTGATTGCCATAAGCAGCAGATATCGTCTCAATGGCAGTCTTCCCGCTTAACTGCGAACCTCGGGCATAGTATTCTTCTGCAGCAGTCACTGCATCCGACCCAATGCTCACCTTGTCGGCGCCAGATTTGAAGTACATGGTTGCAATGTCTAGGGCGGGTACTTCCGTGCCGTCTACATCCACTGTATCTCTGATTCCACCTCCTATTGTCAATGGCACGAAGACCGTCTCACTTGTGCGTCGTAGAATTTCAAGCATAGGTGTATCGGCAATAGGGGAATTGCGGAACGATGTGATGTTAAGAAAGGTCACTTCGTCTGCGCCCTGTTCGTAATACTTTTTTGCCATCTCCACAGGCTTTCCCAGGTTGCGTACTTGACCGCCGCTGCTCACGCCATCCTTTTCACGCACGTCGTATTGATCGCCCTTGGTCACAACGAGGTCCCCTTGATCGTTTGTGCGCACATCCAAACATGCAATGACTCGCCTGGTTAAGCCTTCTCGAGACGCGGCAACTGATGGCGTTTCGGCCAATGTTTGTACCCTAGTCCCATCGAGAAAAGCTTTGAGGACACGAAGGCCGGCGGCACCGCTCTTCTCAGGGTGAAACTGAGTTGCAAAAACGTTGTCCCTGGCTACAGCACCCACGAACTCCTCGTCGCCGTAGCGCGCGGTTGCCACAGTCCAGCCGTCCTTTTCTAGTTCTCCCTGTCTATACGGCGCAGCATACGAGTGGACGTAGTAGTATTTGGAACTTGGGCGGAGTCCATAGAACGACTTGTCAGTCACCGTTCCAACCTGGGATGTGTTTGCGCTGTTCCAACCAATGTGAGGTACGCTCTTGTCCGAGTCCCGGAATTTCTGCAATCGGTATGGAATTAAGCCCAGTCCTTTAACCTGCGCATCCTCCTCTGATCCCTCGAAAAGTGCCTGCAATCCCACACATATCCCCATGAAGGGCTTGCCGGCTTTGATATGTTCGCGGATGGGGCCAGTGTAACCGGCCTTCTCGAGCTGGGACAAACAGTGGCCAAAGTGGCCCACACCGGGAATTATGAGTTTCTAGGCGTGCGACTGTATCAGCCGAGGTCAATCAATGTGGGCAGTACGAGAATAGATAGCATTTCGTACCTCTGCAGTGGCGACATCGGCGGGTGACTTGACCCATTCCACTGTGTAGCCAACCTTCTCAATGGCATTCACCAAAGAGCGAACGTTGCCGGCAACATAGTCCAAAAGATGAGCGGTCGGCATGGTGAGTTCAAATCGATCGATTGAGGGTGCTGGGCAAGAGGAGGGAGGAAAAGGTACATGAATTTGACATACTTAATTAACCTGGAAAAACATTTCGAAGTGCACTTGTGTCATACAGGAGCTTGCCCCGCGGCAAAGGGAGGGGCAGAGCACTAGCACCTGATCAAGACTAGCGCGTCTGCGGCCGGCGGGAAAAAAAGAACCCATGTGGAACAATTTCACCAACGACCAACGACCACCGAGCCGCGACACATCCTCAATACACACTGCTGTTGCCAACATGGGAAGAGCCTTGAAACACCAGTAAGTAATAATTATCTCATCCCATTCCATTTCATTCAATACAATGAATGCACTTCACAATCGCACGGCCATAACTCATCCCATCTAGTGAGCAGAAACTCCTGCGTAAAGTTGACTTCAGCACCTACCGGTCAGATGGCGACCATCGCGATGTTGCCGTCATGCGACGCTATGGGGTTCAGCGACGTGAAGATTACCAGAAGTACAATCGCCTCGCTGGCAGTCTGAAGCAACTTGCCCACAAGTTGGCAAGCCTCGAGCCCTCGGATCCGTTCCGCCGTAAACACGAAGACCTCCTCCTCGGCAAGCTATTCGACATGGGTGTTTTGGGTACCGGTGGTGGGGGCCGCGGGAAGTTGTCCGACATTGAGCACAAGGTCACAGTCAGCGCATTTTGTCGGAGGAGGCTGCCCGTCGTCATGACCAAGCTACGAATGGCAGACAATATAACGGCTGCCACGGCTATGGTTGAACAAGGGCACGTTCGCTGCGGAACAGATGTGATTACGGACACGGCATATCTGGTTACTCGGAACATGGAGGATTTTGTGACCTGGGTCGATTCGTCCAAGATCAAGCGGAACATCATGAAATATCGCGACAAGCTGGACGACTTCGATTTGGATTTGAACTAATCTTTCATAACACTGATCTGCATTGCACCGTGTCTGTGTTCTTATTCAGGGAATTTTGCAGTTAAATGGCGTTCAGGTTAAGGAAGTTTGTCTTATTTGTAGAGATACCCAAGTAGACTATATCTCAACGAACACGGAATCAACACCATCGGTTAGTTGCTGGCAATGCTGGTTCCTCGCCCAGTCTTTTTAAGCGTGCATTGAGAGCGGAGAGCATTGCAAACAACTTGTCTTCATGGCCAAACAAATCATAACTTTGGAATTTGAATTAATCCTCACAGAGTATTGCCACCCTGGGTATAAACCATAGCTTTAAGAACTGAGCTATACTGCTAAGCAAATCCACCTGTGTATATGTATATATTTGTGTGTGATGCAACCACCATACTGTCACACGCACTTGACACATACTAAAGTAGCAAAAATATAAAATAGCAAAATATATATAACCCAGCTTACTTAAATTTGCAAAACAGAAATCCTCTAACCGCCAGACTAGTCTGACGATTATTAGAGGTAAACTGAACCTCTCCACGATTGCTCGCTTCGTTGAGATTTTTGGATTTATTATGCCCAGCAATCACTCGGAACATGGTGAATTGACCCGGAATCGAACTCTCGCACCGACGGACTTTTTCGGTGCGGTCTGTCCAATCCGCCATCCCGCCTAAGTGAAGTTGTGAGAATCCACGGCTAAACATAATATATACTACTTGTTAATAGAGATCCCTCAATTTTTAATATTGTAGAAAACAGATGTGGGAGTTGAGGTGATCACCACGTCTGTTTTTCGTGTGCCTTTTTGTTTGTTTGTGTGTGTGTGCGCGCGGTTGTTTGAGGCAGCTACGCTCACGTGGCTTGCCCTTAGCTGCTAGAGCTGTGGCTTGAAAGTCATTGGAGTGATTCTTGCGGGCTCGTGGTGTGAGGGGTATTGAATTCGTCGTAAGAATGCATCAGCACACAGCGTACCGTATACCCACAAGGGGATTGTTTGCAGTCTCCTGTACGTGCATCTCTTACGACTTGACGGTAATAACCACTTCATTCAAAGCTCTGCTTGTCCGCGTAACTGGGGTCTGTCTCTCGTGCGAAAATTTCTCTTTCCAGATGCTATCTCTTTCTCTGTGATCCCTGGGCAGTCTCGAAGGGATTTCTCTCACCCTACGGTGGAACACAATGTTGAAATAGTACTAAAACTAATAATTATAGCATTTTGGGAGTAGGTCACTGCTGTGGCAGCCTACTTACGTCTGATTTCCACTTTGATCACATTGGAACGAGGCTACTCTCTAAGAGCATTACAGTCCGTTCAGTTGAACGACATGGGGAAAGTCCTCGGCATGATATTAAGTCAGATGTATGTCATCTGCATCTGCAAAATTAAAACAAGCGAGGAGGGGAGACAAGAAACTGATAGGAGAGTGTCGAGTAGGTATCAAGAGGGGGTTCAGATCAACGGGGGATACAGATGTCGGATGTCGTGAAGTCTGATGAGCGCGCTTGTCTCGGAACAGATTAGACTAGTTCTTCGCCCCCAATCCCGCGGCCAGATGCAGCTTGAACATCGATGACAACAAATAATAGTGCACGCGTTCTGTCATCTACTCTATACAAACGCAGAAATGGCAAAAGCGTGTGCGCATACCTTGAGGGTAGCCTTTGTTGTGTGACTTTTTTTCATCACCATACGCTTCCTCGGATCTCCGGTGAGTTCATCAAGAATTCGTCGGCAAACCAGTCCACTTCAGATCAGCACACGCATATATACCGGCACTTGAGCACGTCTACCACATTGTATGCAATGATGTGACAGGGCGAAATGTGCGCTCATTATATCGAGTACCTGCCCGCCTGCCTATAAGCGGAAGCGTTAATTTGTCGCGCGTTGTTTCAGTAAACATCAATTGATCAATACCTACACCAATCCACATGAACCTAAAACGATTCCAAAGTAGACTATTTGCTCAAAAATACATCCCAACTTATCAAAGCTCAAACGCAGTGCATCCCCTGATTGTGCTAGCATGGTCATGATCGACTGACAGAACAAACACTCGCCAAGCTGCCGGTGCTCAATAATCTGCGCAAACCCGCTCCTATCAGAACATTGTCACACCTCAAAACAGAAACATGTAGTGCTAAAGCAAAAGACGAAGAGATAGAGCAGTGTCATCCGTCGCAAACGACCAGCACGAGACTAAACATTCCTCACGGAAGGTGAAGCAGCAAAATTGCTGTAAACTACGATAAAAAGTGGCAGAAACAAGACACGCGTTTCAACTGGCTGTTACTTACATACATTTTCATGGTGGTTGAACTTATGACTAAAGTACACCCACCTACCTGCATGTACATCAGATATCCTTCACTTCACTCACGCGCCTAGCTTCCAATCAGTCTGTATCAGGCCACACAAATCCTTCGCTCACTATCTAAACCTGCTCATTCTCGCGCATCTTGCATCAACCGTGTTCTCTGCATATTGATAAAAGAATGCATCCGATTCATCCAAAAACCACCATTCACTTGATAAATTCCTCCCGCTGCGGTTGTACTCGTCGCTGTTTTGGCCTACCATCTCAATTGTTACGACTGAGTCGGAAAAGAAAATCGTGCTTGTCTTCTTTCATAATGAACCACCAAGATATGGGTACACCCTCTTCGGTATCAATGCCAGCAAGCACAAGTACAGCGGGAATGAGCATGGGCGGTATGGGTCAAGGCAGTGGGCATGGAGGTAGTAGCTGCAAGATCAGTGTAAGGAATCTGTAAGAATTAACCTGCGAGCTTGTATAGCTGACTTTTTGCAATAGATGCTGTGGAATTGGAACACAATTGATTCATGTAAACCTCACCACCCTATCAGGATATAAGTTCAACTGAAGCATCACCACCAGGCTGAACTTACCAGTGGATTAATAGCTTACATTGAACACTAGGTTTTCTTGCAAATTCATGGCATATCACATCCAAAGGAATGTTCGCAGGGTCCTGCATCGGTGTGATCTTTCTCGTCCTTTCCCTCGAAGGCCTGCGGAGGATGAGCAAAGAATACGATCGCTTCATACTCGCACAACACACTCGCTGTCTGGCCTCAGCCAGTACATCGCCGTCTTCGTCCCACTCGTCCAATAATTCAGGCAAGCCTGCAGACTTATCTCATGCGACTCATTCTGTTGTTTCCCGCACTTCGCTCCCATCTTTTCGCCCGAGTATCTTACAGCAGGCAATTCGGGCGCTGCTCCACATGCTCCAATTTGCCGTCGCTTACTTCATCATGTTGCTCGCCATGTACTACAATGGGTACATCATAATCTGTATATTCATTGGCGCGTTCTTAGGTTACTTCGTCTTCAGCTGGGAACGGTTCACGGTTAAGTCTGAGGCTAGTGATCGCAATGAAGAAGAGGTTACCGTGTGTTGCGGATGAAAAGCGAAACGTACGTACAGAATTTGATAGTTTGGGGAAGTTCAAGAGCACATTCTCGTTCTTTAGCAATGGCTCAAGAGTTAGTTTCGACAGCTTCTGAGGAATAATGTACGGAGATGCAATGATGAGACGATGCAAATTTAATGCTTGAATATGAGCGGTATTCTTGTCTTTGTTTTTTTTGATATCTCACATCGGGCATACAAGTTGGATAAAATTTTAGCGACCGACATGATATCCATTGATTGCATTGGTAACTGTATTACTTCGCTCCGCCCGTCACCCTTAAACCTCCAACCTCATCCCCTATGGATATATGCTTCGTGACCTGAACAGAAAACAAATTCCTGCGGCATCTCCTGGGTGAGTAGTTTGTGTAGGCGTACCATATTCGTCAGTAAGCATCCCATGCATGGCGAGAGATTGCTCTGATTTACTTGGTGTGCTAAACCGACTGATGTTAGAATGCGAATTCATCGATCAAGTACCAGGTACATCATGCGTGAGCAAATGCAATGATTTCGACGTGCAATTTGAATTGAAGCAAAGGGGCTAAAAAAAACAAGCGACATACCACGGGGCAGTTGTTGCAGGTACACTCCGTGCCACAAGCACAGGATTTGGTGTTTTCGCAGCCGCAGTTTGCCATGATTGCGAATCGTAGACCTCGACGTGGATTGATGAAGGTTCTTTCCAAAGAAGTTGTGTGATTGTGGACTTTGAGATAACGGAGAATGTTTTTTTAAAGCAGAACAAGCAGAGCTCGAGGGCTTTATGTAGAGGAGTCCCGAGCAGGTCTGCGTGATTTCTGCGACTGAGCAACCAGGTATACCTGGATCTAGACAACCTTGAGCTGCAGATGTGTATTTTTCGCCACTGTCTTCACGGCATCTATGACGTAACTAGCATCATCTATGTCCTTCTCTCCTTTGATGTTGATTGGGCAGTTGGTTGATACAGAGGGGTGACACGCCGGGTCGGTAATGTACTAGGCGTTATTTACGAATGGGATTCAACGGACAGAGGGGCAGAATCTCTAATTTGTAGAACTTCTTAGTCCTCTCGAATCCCGATAGGTAACGACCCGGCGTGTCAACCCTGTGTAGATGCACCACATCGCGCCGAAGAAACGTCTCACCCGCCCACTACACACCGAAGGGGCATATGATAGACACATGATAGCCATATGCTAGACATATGGTAGACAATATCTACAAGTCTTTCGTAGCGGACGGAAGTCCCAGACATCTGATTCGTAGAACTTATCAGTCTTCCCGATTTGTATCGACTAGATCTGCACATGATCAGGACTACCCTACGAACCTAGCGCCTACGGCGTGTACACTGTACACTCCATATGTAACTAAAAACCTTGCACTGTGATCTTTGTTATCCGTAAATACCAAAGTAAGTAGTAAGTCTCCTAAATTGAAGTCCGAGATAACCCGACGTTGTAGATACAAAAGTCGCAACGAGTCGCGTGTTGGGACGCTTGTTAGAGTTCAGTAGGTCAATAGACAGAGATATTGGTAATTCTCTACCATACTGTAGAATAAATATACTGGCTCCTCACTCCCCTTTGACTGTGACGTTTAGTAATGCTTGACCATAGTAGTTGTAGCTGTGTATCGCACTGTTTCTGCCCCAAAAACCTCTACTACTTTTAGGCTTTTAGTTACTCTAGCAAAATGATTGAAAGCGTACCACAGAAGCTGGTAGGAGTTCGGGCTGGAAATAGCTGCAAGAACACCCAGTCATTCAGCCCTATCATTAGCCTATCGATGTTTTTAAAGCAGAGAAGTCATATCCTTATCCTTCCCTGTGAGGTATTTGGGGGGGGGGGGGGGGGGGGGGGTGTTATATTTATTTTTATAAATAGAAAAAAAAATTTAATTAAAAATAAAAAAAAAAAAAAAAAAAA